>CM021105.1:246568204-246631369 GCA_007115665.2 Sequoiadendron giganteum | reverse complement strand
CCACAATATTTTAGTCACTCATTCGTTATTTGCATTTGATACCATACTTGTTGGGAAATATTCTTTGTATGAGGCTGCTCATGTAAAGGAAATTCTAGATAAATATGCTTATATGTTTTAGGGAAAAAAATAAATACAAGTAAATCAAAGATCTATATCTTTAATACAAGTGGGCCTATCAAAAGAAAGCTACTCAAATTGTTGGAGTTCCAACAAGATGAACTCCCTTGTAAGTATTTGGGGATTCATTTTTTTTATGGGGGCAAACAAAATATTGTATTGGGAGAGAATCATAGAAAGAATTAAATTAAGAGTTTCTTCATGGAATGTCAGATGGCTATCCATAGCAAGTAGAATTCCATTGATCAAATCAGTCTTAACATCAATCCCAAATTACTTTCTTGCTGTTATAAGGGTTCCAAAAGTAATCATTTTGCAAATTGAAAAGATAATCAGAAGCTTTTTGTGGAGGGGAAACATGGATGATTAAAAGAACCTGCCTTTGATTTCTTTAGATAAAAATTGAAAGAGGTGTTGGTTTTCATAATCTGACAACATGGAATACAACTCTTGGAGCCAAATTGGTCTGGTAGATGTACACTAAGCCAAGTTCAAAATGGTGTAGAGTAATGCAAGCCAAATACCTGGACAATGCCAACCCAGAAAGAATTTTAAAAATTTCAAACCCCCCAATGGTTCAGCTATATGGAATTTCTTGTTGTATTGTAGAGAGGTCATTGTTACATATATATCTTAGGAAGTGAATAGTGGTAAATATGTTCACTTTTGGCATGATTCATGGAATGGTCACCCTGCTTTGTGCTCTTATCAAGAGTTATAGTTGGGTGAGTAGATTCTCACAACAAGTTGGGGGATAAGGTTGGTAGATTACGTGAAATAAATTGATGAAGCTACATGTAGTGTTGTGTAGAAAGATTTTACAATAATTCCAATCCTAGATTTTGAGATAGGCTTTCTACAAGATATCTTGAAAAGTAGAGTGGTTTATTTAACAAGGGAAAAGGACAAGATATTATGGGATCCATCAAAGAACAATAATTATTTAATCAAAGAGTATAAAGTTTTAACCAATTTTTTGCAATCTCAAAAAAAAGGGCCTACTCCTTTTGTTGGAACCCCATGGTCCTACCCAAAGTAGGCAGTTTCGCCTGGCTAGCTTTAAGAAATAAGATTCTCACAAGTGATAAATTGGTCAAGTTAGGTATTGCTGGCCCTTTTAATTATGTTTTATGTGGGGACGTGTTTGAGACAGTGGATCACCTATTTGTCCAATGTTCTTTTTCTCAAGCATGTTGGTTAGATTTCTTATTGCAAAAATTAAATTGTTCTCTGGTTTTGCCCAATTCTTTGTGGGATCTCTTCACATGTTGGCCAGTTCTCTTCAAGTCATCCCTTTATGTGTGTATTTGGAAGATCGTCCCAATAGTTCTGATTTGGAATATTTGGTTGGCTAGAAACAAATTCATTTTCAGAGATGAAAGATCATCTTGTGAGCAAGTACAATTAAAAATAGAACAAACACTTTCAAAATTAGTCAATTCATATGTTTTGACTCACAAGTATGTCTCTTCTGTCTTTATGTCTTAGGATAATGACATATTAAAGAAGTGGAAACATATTATCCTACCATTTTAGGGTAGTCTTCATCGACCTATAAAGAAAAAAAACATTGTCAGGAATGTAGTAAAGTGGTTGCCTCCAATTCAAGGATTCTACAAACTGAATTTTGATGGGGCTTCTCATGGTAATCTGAGTTATTCTAGTGCAGGTATTTTCATTCGGGATTGTAAGGGTACATTAGTAGTATCTAGCTCTATTCATCTTCCACTTGGTTCAAACAATTTAGTAGAGGCTCTGCCACTTCTACATGGCTTCAAGTTAGCTTTGATAGCTTTGATTAAATATGGCATTTTAAATTTGCATGTTGAAGGTGATTCATTGTTAATAATAAACACATGTAAGGAGAAGAATATTCAGAATTGGAAAATCAATTATACGTTACAAATTTTTGGCCTTTGCTTCTAAAATTTTAGTCTCTTATTATATCCCACACTTACAGTGAAGACAATAAATTAGTAGAACTCCTAGAAAATATGGGATGTGATTAAGTGCATTTTGAATATTCAGTAGGATTTGATATTTTACACTCTTTTCCAAAGCTGACAACTATCATTTCCTTAGAAAGATTTGTATAACTATTATTTGGGTTTGGTTATAATGTTCACTAATTTGTGTTGGCAATGTTGTCCCATTAGTTTGGTGGTCAGGGCTTAGGGAAATTTATAATTTAAGCCACCCAAACTCAATCAACATATGTGGAATGGGGTCTTTTCCAAATACCAAATCACTGTGTTATCTACTCAAAGTCAATCAACATATGTTAATTGGGGATATGCTTATGTGGTCAATCCCAAATGCCAAATAGTCATGTCCTCTTCTGTGCCACCTTCATGCAAACATCAACAAAGTTTCCTCATATTTTTTTCTAATGTGTTATGTATTTTGTAGGTTTATAGATTTTATTTTAATATTGGACTTGCATCATTTCAGGTCATCTCATATGTGCACATATTTCAAGTGTAGTGTTCAAAATAAAAGCATATCAAAGAGGCATTTATTTTGTTATATTGGGTGGCATACATTTTGACTAGGGGAGATTTTTTTTAAGTTGGTGATTGATCTATTATTGTGGCTATGGCCAATCTTTCCAAGTCTAGAGGTTGAAGGATGTGCTCAAAATTGAATTGTGTGTGCTCTTTGGTTGATTTAGGGTTTATTAGTTAATCCCTAGGGTTGTAGTCATGGCACTCTAATAGATTTTCTATTTTATCATTGACTCCCTACTGGTGGTTATCGATTGCATAAGTCATAACTTATGTCATTGGAGACATTCCACAATCAGCCCCATTTCCTAGCATTCACTAGCCAAGCTAATGTTTGTTGACATTTGGAGTTCCTAAGTTGAGTAGAAAATGTTTGGCTTTACATTAGGGAGACTACACCTCATCGGTAGGATTTATTTTTGAGTCTCTTTGACGGTTGATGAAGCCGCATCATTGTGATAGTGGAAATTCGAAGAGATAGTCTCAAGAGTCTCTTCAACACTACGACAATTGCATAAGGAGCTAGTGGTGTATGGCATGACAATTGATAGGTGGACAACAAGTGGCAAAAAATGATTGAGAAGGTGTTGTCATGAACTCCTGAAAATGATCTTGGTGGGAACCGATAGGGAGGTGACAATGGAAAAAGGTGTCATGCAAACAGGTGGAAAAGAGCAATTGCTCGATAAATCAATTCACATCATTGTTGTGAATTGTGTGGCAATGAAGTGGATGATATTAGAATGAGTTGTTTTGCAGTCCCTTTGACATTTTGATGGACGATGAGATCTCTTCATTGGAGGGAAAAATTGATATTGGTAGGATGTAGATGATGGTCCCTTTGACATTCCGATGGTGATGTATCGAGGAGATAATATGATATAGGAGAGTTGTTTTGTAGTCCCTTCAAAATTTTGATGGACGAAAAGATCTCCTTATTAGAGGGACAAATGGATATTGGTGGGACCTAGATGATGGTCCCTTCGACATTTTGATGGTGATGTATCGGGGAGAGAATGCAATATCAACAAGACTTGTTTGTGGTGCCTTCGATATCTCGATAAGGTGGTGATGATGGTAGTTGGTGAATGCTGAGGTGACATGTGTCTTTGTGGGCCCACATATTTTGCCAGCAGTATCAGAGAGAAGGATGAATATTGATGAGACCGTAAGGCATCTGAACCCAATATGTTGGTGTGCCTTCGATGGTGTAAAGCACCAAATAAAAATAAGTGAGCCGCATCGAGGTGACAGGGAATTTTTGAAGAGACAATCTTAGGGGTCTCTCCGACATGCCAATGTCGGTTCAGTCAATAGTGAAAGATTGAAAGCTGGTGGGACTTGATGAAGAAGAAAAGGCAACATCAAAGGGACAAAGGGATATTGACAGGACAAAAATTGAAGTCCCTTCAACTGCTCCAGTGTACATCTGATTGGAAATCAGAATTGCAGGTTGGCGACATAGTTAACCTTGTGTGAAGAAAGATATATTGCGCAACCTAAATGTTGCTACTCTGATGCTCAATTCAAGAAGAGTGTCAAAAGGGTCATTCCACTGAAGCCCATGGAGGAGTACAATATGTAATTTTCTACTTTTTTTTCTTGTATCAAGTGGTTGGCTTTGCTTCACTCAAGCCAATTTCGGGTCTTTTGTAAATTGTAATGTTCTATTTTGATTAGCCTACTTTTAAGTTAGGTTGTATATCTGGGGATATTTGGGATAAAATATTTTGCTGTTTTGTAAAATGGGCTATATCAAGGGTGGTTACTGGCTGTTGAATGTCACATAATATTATCTACTGTACATTTTATTATAAATATATTGATATCTAGGTGTACTACCTTTTGCTTAAAAAATAAATAAATAAATTTATCAAAATTATTTGTAGATTACTAGTAGAACCTTATAAAACTATCCTATGCTTCATCAAACACTATCACAATTATGCATAGGTAGTGAAAACCTCTATAGAAATTTTAGATTACAAAAGAGGCTACAAAGTAAGCTAAGAATGGTATATTGATATATAGGCATATTGCCTTTTGCTTAAAAAAAATCTATCAAAAGTATTTGTAGATTACTAGTAGAACCTTATAAAACCATCCTATGCTTCATCAAACATTATCACAATTATGCATAGGTAGTGCAAACCTCTATAGAAATTTTAGATTACAAAAGAGACTACAAAGTAAGCTAAGAATAGTTTAAATTTATGATATTTCACAATGAGAAAACTTGGAAATTCAAATCACTTTACACTTTTCAATGTTTCAATGATTTGAATAGGACATTAACACATGCTAATCTACTATAATTCTTAACAAAGTTCTACTAAATGAGTGGAAACCATGAAGGAAATTGACCAATAATAAATTTTTATCACTTACTTTTGTAGTTATCAACAATTTCTAGTCATCTAAAGTAATCAAGTAATGGCCCTTTTATAGGAGAAGGCATCAAAATAAATTACAAATGGATGATTCAAATTCATTTTAGATCAAAGGTTAAAATTAAAAATTATTGAATATTCTAACTTCAAAAGCATATTCCAAGGCAATAGTATATTCTAGGCATATTCTCTTTACATGTGAAACATTAGATACAAGTGCAACATAGAAATCCACAAGAATTACATCATGCATGTTTGGGGAAAAATTATTAGAGTCCACTCTTTATTTATGCATTCTCTTCTTCATAAATATCTATTTAAATTTATCTATCCTTGGTAACTTCCCTTTTCCTATATTCCATATAAGAAATTAATGTATTTTTCACGCTTCTCTATCAATATCCTTGTTACACCCTTAATATTAGAGTATACACAAGGTTACGAGTAGTCACCTTGTGGCTACATTAACTCTTAATTAAGTCATATTATCATTATTATATTGTTATTTAGTTGTTTAGGTTGGGCTAAGGCTTTTATAGGTTATCTAGGTCAGCCTGGGTGATATCCTAGGCATAAGTAGGGTATATATAAGAGCTAATGAGTCTTGTTTGATCATCAAATTATCAATTGTGTTCTCAATGGAGATATTTCAAGGTTTTACCCTTGTTATAACTATTCTTAACTATTATCAAGTATTTTCAACATATTTCATATTATATCTTCTATTGTGTACTTTATTTCATTACAAGTGGTATTAGAGAATTCATGATCTTGACACCAAGAAGGCAAGACATTATCTCAATTTTGGAGGTCATTTTGGGAAGTGCATATCTCTCAAATTTTAGTGAACTTATTTATGAATTTAAAGGCATTTTGAAGAAAATATTCAAGAAGATACAATCCATATTTTAAACAATTTAGAGCATATTTGAGATTTTTTTTATAGAATTAGGGTTTTTACCAATTAGTTTTTAGAAGTATATATCTCTCATATATGAAATAATTGGTTTTTTAATTTTTAAAGGGTTTTTTATGAATTAATAGAGGAATATACTTTTAAAATATTAGAATAATTGGAGTAGAATTGAATGACTTATTACAAAATTAGTGTTTTCAACAAATTCACTCTCAAGGCTATAAATATGCTAATTTCTTGGATATTTTTCTGGGTAAGTGGTATCTTGGCTCTAATAAGTTATAGTAGAGATTTCAGAGTATTTATATTTTATTTATGTGATTTAATTCAACATTATATGTTTCCATCGTGACGGGACCTCAAATAGGAGGTATTGAATGATATCACATCGAAAAAATCTCTAGATAAGGATGAGGTAATAATCGAGGATATTACTTCCAATGCCGAAATCAACAAGGTTAAGGAAGAAATTTCATCAATGAAGATGGAGATGAGGGGGGATATGGATTGAATGAATATACATTACCTAAGAGGAGATATATCCGATATATAGAGCATGTTAAATTATTATATAAATGGACCAAGAAAGGATGTCTCAAGAAACCAAGGTGAATCATCCAAGTCAGCTAATATTGATCCAAATTTTAATACTCATATGGGATCTAGGAACTTGATACCAAAGGTGGATGTGCATAAGTTTGATGGAAAGGGCCACTAACATGGATAAACAAAATGGAGAATTTTTTGATGTACATCAAGTCTCAAGTAGACACTGGGTCACAATGAATTCCCTATATCTAGAACCACATAAATTTATTTGGTATCGATGACTATGCACTCATCAACATACAAAGGGTCTCATTGTCTCATGATATGTTTTTATAAAGGAGCTACAATCACAATATAGTAATAGTGTGACAAATAACTTTAGCTAGTTAGCTAAACTTCAAAAAACATGATTAATTAAGGATCATATTTAATAATTCAAAAATATATCCTTGAGTGGATACAATTATAGAGGATAACTTGAATGATTTTTTTTACTGGTCTCAAGGATCACATTCTGTTGGAAGCTTGAGTTGTTTGGGTATTGTCATTGATGTCAACCCCTTGCATGCAAAGAGTGTTGGAATGCTACTGATGTCAACCCCTAGCATTAGAGTTGTTGGAAGCTTGGAGTTGTTGGTATTGATGTCAACACAATGTTGCTAGTGTTGTCATTGATGTCTTACTTCAGTATAGTTGAAGTTGTGTTTGGAGAGATAGTTGGACATGCCATAGTTGATGAGAAAAGTTTTAGATGTTGCAGATGTGTTGCAAAGATGTTAGTAGTATTATTGATGCAGTTGGTTCACTTAGTTTCCAAGTGCTTTTGAGAAAATTTGAATAAAAGAGAGTTCAGTGTGATAGAGTGATGTTCAATGTTCTTCTCTGCATTTCTTCATGATTGAAGATATGCCTATGTCATTTGGATATGATGATTAGAGGTGTTGAGAGGTTCTATATCCAAAGTTTTAGGTTCTAGATCATTTTGCAGTGGAAGATGTGTTTGATAGTATGTCTATCTGGTGAAATAGGGTGTCTAGGAGAAATGAGATTTCTTGGCATTTCTTTGTAGTGAAGGTTATTGGCTTGTAGATTTGGGAATGTGCGTATATATTTTGTATCTACCTTCCCTTGAAGTTTCACGTGTTGTGGTGTTCCACAAGGTTATTTGGTATGTTGTATGTCTATGCCAGTGTGTTTGGTTGCACAAATAAAGGTGTTCTTAAGTTTCAAGTGGTTGATGTAGTAGTGGCAAATATTTTGATGATTTGGAATATTCTAAGATATTTTGGAATGTTACTATGTGGTCTGCAAGATGTTTTTATACTTGAAGAGGCATGTTTTTGGTCACTTGTTAGTGTTAGTGTAGGTTTGACCGACCTGGAATGCTAATGTTGATTGTAGAGGATGATTGTTGTTTGTGGGAGTGTTGAGAAGCTCATCGATATAGATTTAGGTCCCAATTAACTTGTGGCATGGTTTTCCTTAACTTCTCTATATCGTGGAAGTGTTTAGTGCTGACCTATTTGTTGTTGCATGGTTGAGGTGCATATGTTTCCTTAAGGATGACCTAATTGATATTATTTTAGGTTGAGGATGGTATAAATACAAGGCGATTCATTGCGTGGATTAAGGTAGAGAAGGTGTGTGATGTGAAAGTGATCGAGTGTGGTGATATGAGTGTGAGATTTAATGATCATGACTCCCAAATGCAGTGAGCAAAAGATGTCTACATTTTAGTCTGTTGAATGAGTTGTTTGTGCTTCAGTGGAACTATACCTTCAACATAAGAGAGATGCATTGTTATCGATTCAAATTGGTAGTGAGTCACCCCTTCTTCTATCTTCTTTCTTTTGGATAGTAGTCCTTTGGTAGTGAGCCCTTCTTTCTTCCGGGTAGCGAGCCCTTTGGCAACAAGCCTATCATATTCAATGTTTCTATTACTTTATATTGTGAGCTAATCCTCATCATGGTTTTTCCCTTCTTGGGTTTTCCATGTAAATCTAGTGTTCTTGTGTGTTTGAATGTGTTTGCATTATTGTTTCATGTGTTTACATTCTGCTAATGCATGATAAAGGTTTAATGGTTGTTAAGGGTTTAAGGGCTATTAAAGATCTGAATGTTAATGAGGGTTTTTATGTTTTAAAGTGTACAACTAATTCACCCCCCTCTTAGTTGTCTTGTGCATATAACACATTATACATGAGGTATGGATGTTTAGTCCTAACTCTATACTTGACCCTTTTATCTTAGCAAATAGGATAGAGAAGTATTTGATTCCTAGAAAGTAAGGGGCTGATGGGATAACAAAGAAAGGAAATTCAACACCTTATTTTCCTAAATGTACTAGATTAACACCCCAAAAAATTGATAAGAAGCAAGAAAAATGGTTATGTTTTAATTGTGATAGCAAATATAGTCAAGGAAATAAATGCAGCGAAAATAAATTGTTTTATATTGAAGGTCTAAGTGAGGAAGAAGAGGAGGAACCAATATTAGAGGGTGATAGGGAATCAAATGAGGAATACAAGATTCCCATCCAATCATTTATTATCACAAACTCTCCAAGTTTTAATACACCACAAACTATCAAGGTAGTGGGTTTCTTAAAGAAGCAGAGAGTAACAATGTTCATAGACTCTGTAGTACTCATAATTTTATAAAAAAAAGTTGGCTAATTGTCTGAATTATTTTATATATCCAACTCTAGAGTTTTAGGTTTTGATTACGGATGATGGTACTATTAGTTGTTCTAATAAATTCTATGAAATTAAATTATCCATGGGATTTATCATCTTGATAGCCCAATGTTTGTTATCTCCATGGGTGCAACATATATTATTTTGGGAGTATAATGGATTACTACTTTGGCAATAATCGAGATGAAATTCAAAGAGATATTCATGATATTTTAATAAGAAGAAAAGACATAGGGGTTAAGGGGGTTGTGTGCAAAGTCTTTACATATGGCTAGGTATCATCAGATGAAAAAGTTTCTTAAGAAAGGAGCTAAGGGATTTGTGGCCCAATTATGTTCATTAGAAGCCTATTAATCCAATGCTCCTACCCATCTCGATTTACATGCAATTATAGATTGTCATTCAATAGTTTTTGTAGATATGCCTAAAGGAACTCATCCTGAGAAGGATCATGATCATACCATACAACTAGTGCCAAGGATCCAACCACCCAACATCAGGCCTTACAGGTACCCGTATATACAAAAAAATGAGATACAAGATTATTTAGGAGATGCTAGAGGTAGGAATTATCAAGCATAGTCAAAGTTCTTACTCTTCACTCATGGTAATGGTGCGTGAGAAGGATGAAACTTGGTACATGTGCCCATACTATAGAGCTCTCAACATGTACACCATCAAAGATACATTTCCTATTCTAGTCAATGATGTATTTCTAGATGAATTGAATAGAGCTATGTATTTTATAAAGCTAAATCTTAGAGTAGGTATCACCAAATTTGAATTAAGGGATAAGATATTTCTAAGATAACATCTAAGGGCCATTATGATTTTTTGGTGATTCCATTTGATCTTACCAATGCACCATCTACATTGAAAAGTTTAATGAACTCCATCTGTAATAAATTCTTGAGAAATTTTGTATTAGTGTTCTTTGATGATATATTGATTTATAGCAAGACATGGGAGGGACACTTGCAACATGTAGATCAATAATTATAAGTTCTCAAAGATCATCAACTCTATGCTAAGTCATCCAAGTGTTCTTTTAGTCTCAATGAGGTAGAGTACTTAGGACACATAATTTTACATGGAGTAAAGGTGGATCCTAACAAAATTAAGGCTATCATGGAATGATCTGTTCCCAAAACCATTAATAAATTGAGGGGTTTTTGGGATTGATCAGATACTATAGAAGATTTGTGAAGAATTATGGCCATTTAGCAATACCCTTTGCAACTTTATTGAAGAAGGATTATTTTCATTGGAATGAGTTTGCTAATGCAACATTTGAGAGATTGAAGGAGGCTATGTGTATGACTCCATTGCTTGCCACTCCAAGCTTCACCAAGGATTTTATTATAAAATCTTATGCTTTAAGAAATGGTATAGGAGAAGTTCTCGTGTGCAAGGGTTGACCCATTAATTTTGAGAGTCACCAATTAAAGGGTAAGAATCAACTCAAACCTATTTATGAGATGGAAATTCTAACTATTCTTCATGTAGTAAAATAATGGAAGCCTTATCTAATGGGTAGAAACTTCAAGGTTAAGAAAAATCATGATAGACTAAAATATTTTTTTGGAACAAAGATAATCTTTTGAAGAGAAACAAAAATGGGTTATTAAGATGTTGGGACATAACTTTAAGATTATATAAGATTACCTAAAGGGAAATGTTTTGGTAGATGTACTATCCAGGAAGGATGAAGCTTTAGTGTGTCTCATGTGAATATTACAAGAAGGTTGAGTAGAAAAAGCCAAAGTAGAGTGACTGAATGATGTTTCTACAAGTAATATCATTCATCAATTACAAAGTGATCCCAGTAGTTCAAATAAGTTTTATTGGAAGAGAGATGCTTTGTGGTATAAAGAGTGATTGTATCTCTGCAAGAATTCCACTCTAAAAAAATACTCATAGAGCTTCATGAGTCTCTAGTGGGTGGTTATTTTCAGATATTTTTTAAGACTTATCATCCAATCAAGCAAGACTACTTTTGTGAAGGGATAAAAGGTTATGTTAAAAAATTTGTGGCTAAGTATTTGGTTTTTCAAAGAAATAAAGGGTAAATAATTAAGATGCCTACTCTCTTGCAACCCTTAGTTATTCCTAGCCAATGTTGGTAAGAGGTCTCCATGGACTTTATCATAGGGCTTCCAATATCTAAAGGTAAAAATGTCATCATGGCAGGAGTGGATCACCTCATTAAATATGTACACTTCATTACATTTATCACATCCTTTTACAACAAGTATAGTGGATTTTTTTGTCGGAGAATATACAAAAGCTACATGGTACACCTAAGGTTATTGTTAGTGACTATCATCCTATATTTACTAGTCACTTTTGGATAGATTTATTGTCATGTTTGGGTACTTAATCGACTCATAATTATTCATACCATCCTCAATTCGATAGCAAATTGAGGTTTCTAATATTTTTTTGGAAGGATATCTACACTATTTCACTTTAGATAAACAATCTCAATGGGTTTATTGGCTACCACTAGTAGAATGGTGGTATAACACTTCCTTTCATAGTTCATAAAAAATGTCTCCATTTATGGTACTATATGGATATCAACCTCCTTCCATCACATCATCATTGAATGTGTCACCAAGGGTTTAGGCCATGGAGGACCACATGATTCATCAACAACAATAAATTTAAGGACTCAAGGAGAATATAGCCATATCACAAAATCAAATGAAGCAAAAGTGGACTAACACCATAGTGAAAGAAGTTTTGAAGTTGGGGATTAGGTTTTTTTTGTGATTACAACCTTACAAGTGAATTTCATTGAAGCAAGAAACAAAGAACAAGAAGTTGTCACAAAATATTTGGTCCATACCAAATTATGTAAAAGATAGATAGTGTTGCCTATAATATTAATTTTTCATCAACAAAAAATATACATCCAATTTTTCATGTTTCCTATTTGAATAAGGTAATTGGGCATAATATCCCTACTCAAAAAATATTACCAAAGCTCTATGGAGAAGGAAGAATAATTTTGGAACAAGGGTTCATTCTTTAGAAACACATAAGGATAAGTAAGCTAAGGATTAGAACAGCCGCTGAGCGTCTTATCCAATGGAAGAATTTACCAATTGAAAATGTTACATGGGAGGATGGAGAAGTCATTTATAAAAATCCACACTTGATTAACATTGAGGACAATTCTTCTTTGAATAATGGGGGCATGCTACACCCTTAATATTATAGTATACATAAGGTAATGAGTAGTTGTCTTGTGGCTACATTAACTCTTAATTAATTCATATCATTATTATATTTTTATTTAGTTATTTAGGTTAGCCTAAGGCTTCTATAGGGTTATCTAGGTTGCCCTAGGTGATATCCTAGGCATGAATAGGGTATATATAGGAGGTAATGAGTCTTATTTGATCATCAAATTGTCAATTGTGTTCTCATTGGAGATATTTAGAGGTTTTCCCCTTCAAAATGGATTTTTATTCTTAGCTCCTATCAAGTATTTTCAATATATTTCATATTATATCTTCTATTGTGCAAGCTATTTCATTACAACCCTAAAGGAATTTCTATTTGAAATGATGCATTCCAAAATAAGAAAAATATTTAACATTTCTTAGTTCTTGTTGTTGAGAATATTTCTTATTGGTTTTAAATTTACTTTTAATCTCTATCATTTAATTCAACATATTTATATAATAAATTCTTTCCTATTGATCTAAACTATTTAAGATAAATTTTCTGAATATTTCTTGGATTAGTGCCACGTCTTCTAGGGATTTTTCTAGGCAAAAATTTCTTCCTATTATATGCTTGAAAAGTGTAATTTATTCATAGTTCACACTAACCACTTGGTTTCTTTGTTCAACTCTCTCTTCTAGATATTTTCTAATTAATTGATCTTCCCTTTTCACCATTTCTATCTAGCTTCTTATTTGAGAGATCATCTAATGACTTAAGATGCTTTCTCTTATTAGGACTTGGCCATCTATGTTTTCAATAATAAGCATCCTTGAGAGATCCATTTTATTTTTCTCCTAACTCTCCTTGCATTCACTAACTAATCCATTCATTTTTCATTGTAAAATTTTGACATTATTCCCAAAATTGATGGCTTGCTCAATCATCTTTTCTCCTCACTTGACAAACTCATTTACCCATTCCTCTATTGTCTTATATATGTTCTTCATTTTATCCAATGAGGAAGTTTCTTTCTTATATATAACAAGTGGTGTGAATACCATACCATTTGTAGCTTGTAATGGTCCAATGAGTTGCTTGATGTATCCTTGTAGTTCAAAAATATACTTTTTCACTTTTGTTTAACCATTTTATCCTTTTGTAGCCTAGTGATAGCTACAAACACTATACAATGCAATTTACTAATATCTTGTTCCTAGGTGGAATAGACAAGGTTAATTATGGGTGATAATCTTCCACCCTAATTTCTCTTACATATTTATTTGCTACTAGGGTGGAAAGTATTGAAATTTTGGTTCTTGGCGTATCATTGATAATAAAAATTAAATCTTGACTTCCTTCTTTACCTTGGGAATGCCTAATTTACATGAGGTCAACTAGAGCAATACTTTATTATGATTATATTTTTTGAACCTTAAATTCTAATTAGGTGGGAGTAGTGAATGTAGCATTGATTACCTATTGTTGTTACTATTATGGATAAGGTGGACTTATTTTTTAGCTCAATATATTGGCTGTCTTTGTTATTTTTTCATACCTGTCCTCTCCCACTTTGTAATCTATAACCACCTATTGCAAGTATGAATAGTTAGTGTTGTCATTGATGTCTATTGTTGGGTGAGATTGTTGCAAGAGTGTGAGTAGTTGATGTTATCCATGCTTTGATTAATTTCATTATGTTGTCATTAGTAAAGCTACTGGTGTCAACCTCTAGTGTTTCTTTGATAAGATTCTTGTTGGGAGTTGAGCTGGCTGTTATTCCCAAAAGGCTGACCTATCAGGAATCCGCTAGCATCCTAGATTAAGGATCCACGAGAGGTTGTTAAATCATGTCACAAATCACATGGTCAGTGTTGATTAAGGGGTGGAAGCATCGAGCTTCCAACAACCCCCCCTCAGCGTGACCATGCGATTCGAACCCGCAACCCCCGCTCTGATACCACTTGTTGGGAGTTGAGTTGGTCATTATTCCCAAAAGGTTGACCTATCAGGAATCTACTACCATCCTAGATTAAGGATCCATGGGAGGTTGTTAAACCATGTCGTGAATTATGTGGTCAACACTGGCTGAGGGGTGGAAGCGTTGAGCTTCCAACACTTATGTCTATGGTTATGTGGTTGAGTTGATATATTGCAGCTGGTTTAGTTGTGTTGAGGAACTATTGAAGATGATGAGGATGTGTCTTCGGTGCTTGGTTTCCAAGTTCTTTTGAGAAAATTTGATAAAAAGAGGAAACAATGTGTTTTAGTGGTGTTTTAGGTTATAGAGGTGTGTTCTTGTGTTGCTTCACATTTCTTCTAGTTTGAAGATCCACCTGTGTATTTTAGATATGTTGGTGTGATATGTTCAAAGGTGTTATATCTAGGATTTGGTGTGCTAGATCGTTGTGCAGAAGATGTTGTGTTCACCAGTGTGTGAACTGTGCATTGCATATGTGTCTAGGAGAAATGTATTTGCTTTGTATTTCTCCCTAGTTATGTTTTAGGTCTTGCAGATCTAAAGGAGTAGTGATAGCATTGGTATCTTTCTTTAGTTGAGGTGGTTAGAGGTTTGGTACTTTGAAAGTCATTTTCTCGAGTAACAGTGTATGTAAAAGTTGTCTGAGTGTACTGGGTGTGTACATTCTTCAGGTGAAAGTTGTCATGAAGGAGTTTGTTTGATTTTAGAGTGTTTGAGTAATATTCTAGATCATGTTCAAGCATGGTGTGTGGTTTGCAAGCCACTCTTAGACTTAAGGAAATATGTACTTAAAATTTTAATGGTATTTTCACATGTAATGACCAACCTAGTGTTTACACTACTTGCAATGGATATCTATCATTTGTAGAAGTGTGCTGTAGTGTGGAGTTGTTGATTTGGGCCCCAAATAAGGTGTGGTGTGGTCTGATTTCACTTCTATCCACCATGAAAGTGTTTTGGTGCTGACCTAATTTAAATTTGCATCATCGATGTGCATAGTTGACCTTGGAGAAGGGTTTCAAGGTTGAGGATGGTATAAATAAAAGTTGAGTTGTTGAGGGATGATGAGATAGACAATATAGATACGAATGATGTGAATTTTAGAGTTATAGAGTGCAAAATTAAGAAATATAGTGCGATCTTTCATGAGTTAGATTACTGGATGTAGTGAGCAGAAGGTGTCTACAATTCTTCAATCAGGTTGCGAAGGTGTTGATGACATTGTGGTGGATTCTCTATTGCATTGAGATAATTTTCTCTATGTAACATTTATTCTCTATCTTATTTTCTATTCTAGTAGTGAGCCTTTCTTTCTTTGGGTAGTGAGCCCTCCAACAGTGAGCCCTATTGTATTCAATGTTGATATTACTTATATTTTGAGCTAATCCTCATCGTGGTTTTTCCCTTCTTAGGTTTTCCATGCAAATTTGGTGTTCTCTTGTGTATGGTGTTAAGTTATTTTAGTTTCTATTATTTGATTTTCATGTTAATTCATCATAACAGATTTAAGGGTTTATTGAATGAATTTGAATAAAAAATTTAATGAGGGTTTTGAAGTTTTATGGTACAATTGATTCACCCCCTCTCAATTGTCTTGTGCATTCAACACTACCTTCTTTGTGTTAAAATCCATAAAACAGATTATAACCCAGAATCAATTGAAAGAGTTAGAAACATATATTGTAAATGCAAAAGCAATTGAAACAGCATAACAATGATACCAAGAGATTGATGTGAAATGCTCAAATGGAAAAATAGCATCAGATAACTATCTCCAATATCGAATGAAAAAACAAGCTAGGTAGCATGCTTATATAGACTAGAGAGAGGGAAGAGGTGGCTACACCGACCAATGAGGAGCAACCATCTATCAGACTAAAAATAACAAAGTATCTTCCCAAGATAGATAATGGATGCTAATATGTAGGAAGGTGACACCTCATAATCCTCTCACCTAATTAAACATGCTTTATTAACCTAAGCAAGCTTAAATAAATGTGTAGGAAAAACCTTATAATAAGGAATAAAAAACCTACACTAACACCCCCCCTTAAGCAGAGCTTAGGTGGGTACAGAGATGGGTCCCTACAAATCAAGCCTGATGAGGTACCCATGTACAATGAAATCCCCCCCCCAAAAGAGAAGTAGGCCCCCCCCCACAAAAGAGAGTATGCCCCCCCCAGAATAGAGAGAGAAAGAAAGGAGCTAAGAAGCCCCCTAAAAGGAGGACACCTGCCAAACCCCAAGCAAAGCTCGCAAATGAATGAACTTGCTCTCAGTGAAGGGTTTGGTGAAGATGTCAGCTGTCTGATCTGATGTCGAATAATACTGAAGATCAAGAACCTGCTCATGAATCAACTCCTGAATGTAGTGCATGTGAATCTCAATGTGTTTGGTCCGCTGATGATGGACCGGATTGCAAGAGATCTGAATAGCACTCTGGTTGTCACAAAAGATGATTGTAGGCTTCCGAAAGGAAATTCCAAACTCAGTGACAATGTGTTGAAGCCAAATGGCCTCAGTAGCAGCATTAACTGCTCCTCGATACTCAGCCTCTGTAGATGAAAGAGCAATAGCAGGCTGCTTCTTGCTCGACCAAGAAATTGGACTAGAACCAAGAGAGAAGCAATACCCTAAAGTAGGCTTGCAATCTTGAGAATCACCTGCCTAATCTGAATCTGTGTATCCCACTAAGTCAATATCCATGCCTACTGCAAAATGAATCCCATAAATGTGAGTGCCCTGTACATAGTGAAGAATCCGCTTAGCTGCTTTCCAATGCAGCTCATGTGGCTCTTGCATGAACCTGGAGACCAGGCCCACTGCATAAGAGATTTCAGGCCTCGTGTGAGTCAAGTATATGAGACTCCCAACCAATTGGCGATACAAGGTAGCATCTATCAACTTAGGTGAAGCACAAGAAGCCTCAAGTTTGACCCCTGATAGAAATGGAGTTGGTGCAGGCTTACAATCAGCCATGCGAAATCGAGAGAGCATATCAAGAGCATACTTGGGCTGAGAAAGAAAGATACCAGTCAAAGACTATGTAATCTCAATGCCCAAGAAATAGTGAAGAAGACCCAAGTCAGACATCAGAAAATGATCATGAAGGGAAATTTTCACTGCCTTGATGGTGGATGAGGAACTCCCTGTAATCAGCAAGTCATCAACATAGAGAACAAGGAAAGTGAGAGTATCATCCTGCTGCAAAATGTAGACATTCGGATCAGAATGGCACCGAGAGAACCTAACTGATAGAAGAAAGGAGTCCATCTTGGCATACCAGGCTCGTGGGGCCTATTTAAGACCATAGAGAGACTTTCGAAGTCGACAAACAAGTGAAGGATCCTGGATGAACCCCTGTGGCTGCTCCATATATATCTCCTCCTGAAGGTCACCGTGAAGAAAGGCACTCTTCACATCCATCTGATGAACGTCCCAACGATGGGTTGCAGCAATGGCAAGGACAAGTAGGATTGAAGTCATCTTGGCAATTGGCGCAAAAGTCTCAGAGTAGTCAATCCCAGGAACTTGGGAGAATCCTTTTGCGACCAAGCGAGCCTTATGTTTTTCAACTGACCCATCTGCAGCAAATTTTGTTCGATAGAGCCACTTGCATCGAACAAGTTTTCTTCCCTTAGGAAGTGGGACTAAATCCCAAGTATGGTTCCTTTCCAAGGAACTGAACTCTTCCTACATAGCAGCATCCCACTCGGGGACACCAAAAGCTTCCCTAAAGAATTGTGGATCAAAAGCTGAAGCAAAGAAGAGATGAGGAGCCTGCTCGAACTGTGACCTTATTCGTCTCACATCTGAAGGATCACCAATCCAATCACCTGCTGACTCCAAAGTCTGACGAGCCCAAAGAGGCCTAGTGGCAGGAGAATTTGGAGGAGAATCATCATCCTCTGAATGATGACTAAGAGAGGAGGAAGATGAACCCTCATCATCACCATCTAAAGTGGAGGAAGAAGACTCCTTAGGAGGACTTTGATCCTCAGAAGAACTATCATCATGAAGTCGCAGTGTCTCAATGGGAATGAAGGATGAAGAAGTGGTAGAAGAAGTATCTTCCTCAAACTGAACACTCCTCTCAATGAAGAGCTCATGTGTGGTAGGGTGGAGTAGCCTGTAGCCTTTGACACCATCTGGATAGCCAACAAATATGCAAGGCCTACTCTGCGGATCCATTGCCTTGCATTTCTCTGCTGGAATGTGGGCCCATGCAGGAGACCCAAACACTCGGAAGTGCTTGACTGTGGGTTTCCGACCGGTCCAAGCTTGAAAAGGAGTTACCCCCTTCACAGCTCGGTGAGGAACCCGGTTCTGGATATAACATGCATAGTTGATGGCCTCTGCCCAATACTGAGGTGCCAATGATTTGGAGTGGATCATGCAATTGGCCATTTCCTTCAATGACCGATTCTTTCATTCTGCAACTCCATTTTGTTGTGGACTGTAGGGAACTGTGTGCTGAAGATTAATACCCTCTGAGGCACAAAACTACTCAAACCTTTGGTTGACATATTCCCCGCCATTATCGGTGCGCAGAACCTTGACAACCTTCCTAGATTGTTTCTCTGCAAAAGCTTTAAATTCTTGAAAGGACTCAAAGACTTCAGACTTTTGTTTGAGAAAATATACAAAGGTGTATCAGGAAAGATCATCAATGAAGGTCAATACATATCTAGCTCTACTGAATGAAGGATGCTGAAATGGACCAGCCAAATCACTGTGTACTAACTCCAAGAGCTGTGTGGCTCTCCATGCTTTGCCTTTGTCAAATTTTTCTTCAGGATGCTTGCCAAGAATGCAACCTTGACAAACTCCATCAGAGAATCGAATAGAAGGCAACCCTGTAACCATGTCATGCTGACTAAGCTGTTGCAAGTAGCGGTAATTCAAGTGTCCAAACCGTTGATGCCACAAATGACTCACCTCATCTGAGTGAGTGAGCAATGCCAGTGAAGGAGAATCAGGAACAAAATGAGAAAATTGATAGAGCCGAGAATGGTTATCAACTTTTCCTATAGCAACTGTAGACCCATTGTGCAGATCACTAATAACCACAGAATCAGGTGTAAATTCATCTCTCTTGCTAGAACTTGTATGGGTAATCTCGTAGACAGATAGGAGATTAGTTGACAAAGAAGGCACACAAAGAACATCATGGAATGTCCCATCACAAACGTCAACAGACCCTCTCCCAAGAACTTCTTCTGGTGTATCATTACCCATAAGAATATCAGGCATAGAACATGACTCCAAGGATGAGAATCTTTCCTTTCTATTGGCCATGTGGTGAGAAGCACCTGAGTCAATTACCCAAGAATTTGGTTGAGAAGCTCTTGCAACTAAGGCCTTGCCCTTTGCTTTCCCCTTACTCTTTTCTGTGTTCTTTGAAGACCCTTCTGATGAGACTTGTTTGACAGAATCAGGCACCTGGATATTGTTCTTCTCAAGAAGATGTGACAGGTGATCAATTTGTTTCTTCAAGCACTTATGTTCATCATGACCAAGTTTCTTGCAGTAAGAACACTAAATTTTCTCCTTCTTAGGCTTGTCGCCTTTTGAAGAAGAGGCATTATTCATTGCTTTAGAAGCAATTGATGTTTGTTCTTGCTTCTTTTCTTCTTGGTTCTTTTGTTTCTTCTCTTTCTTAGCAACCCCCTTCTGATCTTTAGTGCCCTGATTTGCAGTCAAGGCATGAGATTTAGAGGGCTTAATTGTACCCATTTTAACCAATTTGTCTTGCTCCTTAGTGAGTTCATTATCAAAATCATCTAAAGAAGGCATCTTATATGTGGTTCCCAAGGCACTTTTTGTGGCATAGAATGTAGAAACAAACACAGAGTAGTTAGGACCAAGTTTGGAAAGAATGCTAAGAATCAAATGACTATCTTTATTTTCTATCCCACACTGTTTCAACTGCAATCTTAAAGCCTTTAGTTTTGTGAAGAAATCCTGAATTGTATCAAAATTGCATGGATTTAACCCTATCAACTCATTCTCCAATAAATGTCCTCTTAGTTCATCTTGTGCACCAAAGAGTTTTTCTAAAGTAGTCCATACATCATTTGGTGTTGTAGAAGACTCAATATGAAAAAGTAAATCTGGAGATACAGACATACATAGAGTTCCAAAAGCTTCATCAAGTTTGTTAAACCATTTAGGCTTTTCTGCAATTAAAGATGGTTTAGTTTCAATACCCATAGTTAATCGAAACAATCCTAACTTCTTAAGTTGTATAGTCATCTTGGACTTCCACTCATAGTAGTTGTGGGTGTGAGTATAGGTACTATTAATTGATCCATTTTAATGCAGAATTAGATTGTTGTTGTTTATGAGGAAAGAAAAGATGCACGAACACACAAGACACCCCCCCTTTTTCAGTCAATCAAAGAACCCCCCCAAGAAAATTTGATTTGGCACTTTATATTTAGTGCATTTACAATTACCATCAGCAAGAAATACTGAGTGGACTTGATCTCAATGCTATTACAGATCCTCAAAAGGAGCATATGCTGAAAATACAACTTGGGAACAATAATCAATAAAATAAACAACACCACTGCAAGCTACACAAAAAAACATTCACTTTCAAAAAAAGAATCACCTCGATCTGAGGTTTTATGCAAAAGTTATGCCTTTTCGAAGTTTCCAAAATGAGGACTGTGCAGTGTCACGACTGAGAATCTGTAATTTTTGGAAAATCTCTGCATCCAAATCAAAAAAAAACTGCACTATTGCATAGAGCACGAAAAAATAGTCAAGATCAAAAAAAATTTCGTGAGAAACGAAGTCCGTATGAGCAAGAACGGAGCTTTTGAAAACTGTCTTCAAATCTGAAACTGCCAACAGAGAGGGGTACGGCTGAAGCTTTCTGAGTTCGATTCTGCAAAATATATAAGCTTCATGCAAAAAATAAAAGATACCCAAATGGTTTTTTGATGCGGTGAACAAAACTCAGAAGGCATTTTTTCTGATTAGGTACAAAAGATGTAGATCTAATGTAAATCAGTCGCCTTTAGCAACAAAAAACAACTCCAGCAACCAAAAAATGGCATGCAAAGGATGTATCAACTACCTAAGATGAGCAAAGGTATGCTGCAACCTGCAATACTGATTGAAACACAAAATATGCAAGCCGATTGATAGAAACAAGATTTTTGAATCTTCATAAATCCTTTATGATTCTCCAGATCTTCAAAAATAATGCAAGAGAAGAGAATACAGGATTTTACAAGATCTCTACAAAGAATCTAACCTTACAAAACTTTCTCTGATACCATGTTAAAATCCGTAAAACGAATTATAACCCATAATCAATTGAAAGAGTTAGAAACATATATTGTAAATGCAAAAGCAATTGAAACAGCATAACAACGATACCAAGAGATTGATGTGAAATGCTCGAATGCAAAATAGTATCAGATAACTATCTCCAATATCGAATGAAAAAACAAGCTAGGTAGCATGCTTATATAGACTAGAGAGAGGGAAGAGGTGGCAACACCGACCAATGAGGAGCAACCATCTATCGGACTAAAGATAACAAAGTATCTTCCCAAGATAGATAATGGATGCTAATATGTAGGAAGGTGACACCTCATAATCCTCTTACCTAATTAAACATGCTTTATTAACCTAAGCAAGCTTAAATAAATGTGTAGGAATAACCTTATAATAAGGAATAAAAAACCTACACTAACACTTTGATAGCCTCATCAAGTTGTGAAGATGTTACAACTGCTTATAAATATATTTCTCTCCTTCGTTCTATCACTAAAAATTCTTCTAGTTATATTTTAATTGGATCAAGTTCAATTATATCACATTTATTTGGACCTCCTCTTCCATGATATCCAACCCTTTATTTTTCTCTTCAATTATGGTTTAAATGGAAAGAAGGGTGTCATCTTCTTTGGTTAACTCTTCTATCATTTGAAAGGTTTGAAAAAATATGTAGGACCACCTATAAATTATTTATTATCTTCTTCCTATCCTAAGACAACTTGATTTCCTTATATTAACACTTCCTTTTCTACTAGAGTAGTTATTTCCTGACTACTTACATCCTCTTTCCTAGATTCCCTTTCTTCCATATCCTTAGAAATTCTAATCATTTTGGACAAGGATGGAGGAGATAAAAATTATATTTAATTTATGGGAGATCCAACAATAGTAACCATTATAGGTAATGGTTATGTTATTATTACCTAATGAGTTTGAGAAATTGGAGATATTGGATTCATTGTGGCTTATGTAATTGGAATATGATGTTATAGGGAGTAAGATAAGTGACCATAATTACACCTATATCAAGTTGTCATTTTGATGATGCAACCTTTAAATCCCTATTTTTAATAATAAGGGGTACTTCATCTTCCTCTTTCTCTTCTTCCCTGGGATATGTTCTCTTTCTTTTAGGCATTGATTGTATTTTCTCTTTTCTAACAACATATTTTATTTTCTTTGACTAGTGATGTTGTAAAGATCCAACTTCTACATCATGGATTTCATATTTCCCAAAGGTTCCTGATCTCTCTTTATTCTTCTTGACTATATCCTTTTTATAGATAAGGGCTACCTAGTGTATCTTTCATTATTTTACTTTTTCATCTAGTCATGTCCCACAATGCTTTAGAATATCCCTTGTGAAGGTCTCTAAGAAAGATAGTTTGGTCTATGCCCATTTGGGCTTTAAAATAGTGCTATTAAATACATTCTACATGCCCTACACACTATGATCCACTATCACATCATCTGAGACTTGATCTAGGACCATGTGGGTTTGGAAGAGTTTCATTTAATGAGTGGAAAATATATTGAATCCTTTCTTCTTGACCTCATGATCATCTCTACCTTTAGACCATAATTTTTCTAGATGCAAAATATGTTTTAGGCTTGTCGAAACCCATTGTTCCGTCCTTCCAAAAGGGTCAAAATTTGGTATTCTAGCATAGGTTCATATATTGTGCAATTGTTGCTCTATATCTGATGCTTTGGCTAATGTAGGTGCAACACAAGCATATTTACCAACTATAATTGTGATCTTAATTATGGCTCTATTCATTTACTCCAACAACTTGTGTATTTCACAAAGTTTTATTTTTAGTTCCAACAAGATGATTTTATCTCTAGGGTATCAAGGTAGCCTATATGGTTCACTTACAAATCCCTCTATTTTGATGTAAGAGAACTTAGGGAATTGTATAAACTAATTGCCATATTTTATCACCTCTATAACAAATTACAATAACAATATTTTGGTCCTATCTTCTTCTAAGAGTCCGACTACCCACATTGAGAAAGCATCATCTACCTTGCTATATAGTGGACAATTACTTTTTTTGTTCCAATTAGGGATAATATTCAGAAATTGGAACATATCCTTGTTATGTGCCCATATTTACTCTCCTTTGTAGTCCAAGGAAGGTAAAATTAATTGATAAGGAATAAACTAAATAAGAAGTCATGTAGAAGCTTTTGGTTCTTTTCACTTTGGTCAGTTTTTCATGTAGATCATCGTTAATCATTTGGGAATAACTCAACATAATTTATCCATTCAGACTATCGCTATGTACAAATACATCTATTGTTAAAATGTTGTAATTGTAGGAAGCCCTATGACTTTACTCAATAATATGATCATATCTTCTATCTATTATTAAAAGTCACTCATATTCATTGCCTTTGGTAAAATTTTAACAACATTTCAATGGTGTTCCATCCATTTAGAGTTAATAAATATATTGCATACTTCTATGTCCTCATTAAAACTTATTTTTGCATCTTACATCTTTGTCACTCCAACCTCCTTGTAGAAATGGATATGGAAAGTGTCTTCCATAGTATCACTAGATAAGTTGGCTAAAATATTTCCTTCAACCATGATTATCCTTTTCTCTACATCATTATTACTAGAATATTTAATTATTAATTCAAGGAACTAAAGGGAATTGGGAAACTTGATAGCCCTATCTAATCTATTTTTAACTATCTTATTAGCTCTGCTAGTGACATCGACACTAGTCATTCACTATCTAAAATATATCAAATTGATACGTCCTAATTTTGTATTTCAGATATTTCCCTATCTGAAGCTAACTTTGGACTCTAGTGTAACTCCCTTAAACTTGTACTTTATTTGTTTAAACCTAGACATCATTAATTCCTATAAAATAAAGGTAGAAAACCATCCATTACGTAACTTATTAAAACCCTCGAATTTTGGGGACTTTATAACTTAGATATCTTAGTTTTTCAACCTTATTTGTGAGCATTTACATTGGAAGTGTAGTTCTAGAGTTTTGAATTTATTTTTAGTTAGGAGTTGAATTTCTGCAAATGTTACAAGAAATCCATCTTCATGTGAAGGTTGATATGGAAAATACAAAAGTTTAGTTTGAATGTTTAGTCAAAGATGTTTTCTTTATCACCTCTCCTTTGTCATTTTCTAAGTTGGCTAGTCTCATGATTCTAAGTGGGATTTTGAGTGTTAAGTGAAGTACTTGCTTCTCTAAATATCTTCTTGAAATATGAAATTCCAATAACTACCTAAGTTAAGACTTTTGTGGGAATTTCATCCTCACGTGGATTGTATTTCATTTCAAACTGTTATTTCTTTTTAGGGAAACATATAAGGTTTTTTTGTTTTAGTGAAAAAATAGGGTTTTAATGAACTTCTTTTGCCTAGTTGATACTTAATTGTTCAATTTTAAATTACAACAACTTTTGTATAATCATAATTTATAACTTTATTTAAATTTTAAATTAAAAAATACCATATTTTGAAAGATAAATGATGGATAGGGAAATTTTTTTTAACTTACTTGATTTGGTTTGGTTTACGTGTAGAGTTTAATTGTGGGAAGTTGTCTTTGAACCAAATTCACTTCCTTGTATTTTTCCTTTTTTATAATTCCTATTATAGTAAATATTTTTGTGTTCTCCTTTTTTATCAGTTGGTTTTTAAAACTTGTAGAGATTTCAATTTTACATTCAAACAATGTTTAGTTTTTCATTAAATATGTTGGTAAATAGTTTTATCACCATAAAATTAATTGAATTTCCCAATAGGTAGCGATAATATGCACCTACAAATAGAGAGATTTCTATGATATTATCAATTCTCCTCTACATTTGAGATAGGTAGCTCCCTTGTAAGATGAAATTAAAATAAAGGGATATGATTTTGACCAGAAATCAGAAAAGGCAAGATTGCAAATGAATAAAATAAATTTTAAAAAGATATCTAGATAACGCTTCAAAAATAGTTAATTTAGAAATTTAAGTACACATGAATGATAAACCAAAATTTTAGTTTCAAAACAATAATTAACTCAAAGACTAACACACTATTTCAAGACCGACCTGCCAACGTGGAATGGATTTAAATACAAACTAACATAGAAAGATTGAATACTGAAAACAATTATTAAACATAAAGGAACAATAATTTTAAATAAAAATGGACAACATATATAGATTCCCAAAATCAATTCTTTATTAAAAAAAAATAGATATTAACAAGCTCACAAGCTTGCTTACTCCCATGTCAAAAAAATTAAACCCCCTTTACCTAGATTTTTTTTTCGAACAACCACAAAGATCCCCCTAATCAATAATTAAACCCTGTTTAAAGTCCCTTTTGATGGGATACAAATGATTTTCCCCTTGAACTTCCCCTTCAGTGACCATTCACATGCCCTTTTATTCTTTTTATCTAGTGAAATTGCACCCTGTTGAATATGAAATTCAACATTTCAGTGTAACATGGGAAAACCTCTCAAAGTGTAGGCTTTGATAAGTAGAGGTCAACCTTTGGAGAAGGCCGACTTCCTCTTTGTACTCACCTAAAACCAATCTACTGAACTTGCTAAGGAAAATGGGAGAAAAAGATAACGTAAATAGAAAATTTTTAATCCCTAATGCTTTAAAAGGTGAAACACCAAATCCTTTGTGACTAATACTATTGCATAACATACATAATGAGCTCAATAAAGAAACTTATTGAGAGACACAACCCACACCTTTTAAATTTTCAAGTATAAATGTTTCATAAGAAGGTTTTGGTGTTTGCAAAATCAGAAGGAAAACTGAAGACTTTCACAACTAATCACTGATAAACATCATGACACAACTTATAACCTACACAAACTATGCATTTCTCTATTTAGAGGTGTTAGAAATGAGACATACATTCAAGGATTAGAGTTTAGATTACAAAAAAATACATCAATCATCCAACTACACACAAGAAACAACGTTGAGAAGGTCCAAATCACTGCATCTTATTGAAATTCAAAGGTAAAATACTGTAGTACATGCCTGCAAATGAGTTACAAAACTCTGTATTTCCTCCAAGGACTCCAAAATGAGTCACTAAACAGAAAATTCTAAGTCATAACTCCTTCACAAATGAAATGTGAAGTGAATATATCCCATCTCCATCAAGAGTCCACCAAAATAGGACCTAGAAACTCCATGAGCTCATATGCCTCCAAAAAGCCTATTTTTTAGCAACCAATACCCCCCCAAAAGAGCTCCAAATTGTTGAAACAATCAACCTAAATTCCCTCCAAATGTCTCTCAACCTCTCAAAAAGCAATAAATACTCCCTATATGCTTGGCACATGTTTGCCAACCTCTCTCAACCACCGCCAATATACTTGAAAAGTATAACTACATTCTAAATCCCTTTAACTCAAACATTAAAGGCAATGCATCCTATCTTGTAATCATGCAACAAACATTAAAGTGATTTATAAGCATATCACTTTAATATTGTTTTACATTTCAAGTTAGTATGAATTTATGCAATGAACAAGGGATGACTTGGTCGACATATGTAAAAGAATACTTGACTTAAACTTGCAATTTATGCAAGGAAATGCATAAAGCACATGAACTTTGCACAAAAGGTATTGATTATGAAGAAAAATGTTTTGAAATAAGGGAAAAAATGTTCAATTGATAATCGGCCTCTTTAGGTTTTGGAACCCCAACTCAAAACACAAATAAATTATCAATGCCATTTCATTTTCTTCCACACTCCAAGAAACCAAGTGACACCGCCATACCAAGGGGTTTCGATGAAAGCACTTTGGAAGGATTTTATGGAGGATCTCTGTGCATGTACAATATAATTTCTGAGCAAGA
The DNA here is from genome assembly GCA_007115665.2 of Sequoiadendron giganteum. Taxonomy (NCBI): domain Eukaryota; kingdom Viridiplantae; phylum Streptophyta; class Pinopsida; order Cupressales; family Cupressaceae; genus Sequoiadendron; species Sequoiadendron giganteum. The sequence goes on along the minus strand of CM021105.1, from coordinate 246,603,875 downwards.
CCCTGTTGTTTTCTTCAAAAGCCACTAGTAAGCTTTGTTTTGAGACCAAAACATAAAGGATATAAACTTCATTTTGTTATTTCTGAGTTCTTTAGGCTACAACCTCCATCCTTTCATATTGATTTGTATTTTCTTCTTTTATGTCTTTAATGGCTGCCATGCATTTCTTTGTCATCTCTTCATGCATTTCAATTGGTTCAAACGAAGAATAATCCTTTGTATACGCGACCTCTACAGGGTATTGATTTCTCTACTGTAGGTGTTTGCTTCTGTTGCATTTGTATTTTGTATTCATGGCCATAGTTCAGTTCAGTCCCATGCTCTGAATATTTATACATTTTTCATTCTCTATTTTGGGTTTCATAAAACTTTGAGGGTTTTATCTCCAGTGACATTATCCTCCAAACTCAGCCTTCTCAAGTTTATACATAGGTTTTGTAATATGGCTGCCATTGAGATCTCACTATATTTGTGTCTCATGCTTATTATCTTCAAATTCTTATGATATCTTTCCCATAAATCTTCTCATTTTGTCTATTGATGTTCACTACTCAGATAGTCATCACTGTCCTCTTATTTCCTAGTTGAAAACCATTGCTACACCCTTGTGACTGTCAATATGCTGCATTTTCCTTCTTAGATGGACTTGCTCTCTATCCATTTTTTCCTCCATATAACTTGACACTTTAATAGTTAATAATGTTACATATGAGGGTGCATATGAAAATAGAGAACACCATTTATGAATATAACTATTCTTTGGTTAAGTCAATCCCTCCATTTCATTGTGAGATGAGATTGCCATTATACCTTGACATGAAAATTGCAGCTATAGCTTTGAATATATCTCTTAAGAAAAGTATAGTGAGGCAGCTTGTAGCTCATTCATGATTTCTTCTATTTAAGACATCATCATTTCCATATCTTGCTAGAATAATTCTACTAGTTTCTTCATTGTGATGTAGAATTGTTCTTAATGCAAATGATACAAGCTTGAAGTGAATATTCTACTTCCATGAAATTCTTTGGCTACAATGACTAGAAGTTAATTGGATGGAGGAGATATCGGTGTCCATTGACTTCATCAAATCCTCTGCAATTTTTCATTTTCTCTCTTCAAAGTCTAACATGGTCTCATTTGACAATCACCTAACTACTATTCACACTGTCATTTTTTAAATAAGCTTTGCAATCTTCATGACTATCCTTTTATGCATGATGACTACATCTGCCTTTTAGGACACAACCATTGATTTTAGGACTCTTGAATCCTTCATTATAACACTGATTACTGTACCTTCTCTCATACAATTATGTGATTTTTCAAGCAATGTAAAATCTATGATTGTATCTTACTATGCAAAGATAAAAGAAAAGTCACCTCCTTTGCAGGTTTTCCTCAAGCTCATTGGTTATATGACTGCCTCCTCAAATGACTCCGCCCTTTTACTTTCTATAGCATTTCATTTGATGGCTAATGATAGTATCATGATTCACTATCCTTTTAGGCCCTTGTCAATACCTTAGCATTTGATGACCCTTCTTAAGTTGCAAACCTATTATCCTCGAGAAAAATTAAAGTCCATTGTATTGGATCTTGGAATGATATTTTATTTTTCCATTTCTTCAAGTTCCTTAGACAGTCATATGAGATTCTCATCATTTAAAGGCACCGTGGTAGTCTTTTATGAATTTTGACAGTGTCTATCATCTTACCTTGTGTAGAATACATCATGTTGGATATTGTGGTTGTGTTGCTTATATGTGGTTGTCATTGATGTCAACACTATTAGCATTATTGATTCTAAAGGCTGTATATGTCGAGGATATTGAGAAAATTATAATAAATATGTCGCAGACAGTCTGTGAAGATGAGAAGGTCAGAGTGATGACAAGTTCTGTACGTTGATGGTTAGAAGTACATTAAAGGGTTTGTTGCTGTGCTTATCTAGTATTTTGTCCAAAAGTTTCAAAGATGCACATCAAGAATTGAGAAAGTTATGAAGTTTTGTGTTCTGACAGTTATTCAGTTACGGTAGCAGGTATTTCTGGAAGATGAGATTGCAATTCTGATGAATTTAGTTGTTGCGTACATTCTTGAGATGTTCAGTGATGTTTCTAGATCATTCTCTATTACTGTGGTAGGTCCACACTGATTGGTGTGTTCGTGATCGAATATTTTCCCTTATGTATTCAAGTTTTTATGTTCTTGGTTGACATAATGGTGGTAGCGTGTTGTGGATCCTTATGGATTAATATTTTATTGTTTGGAATGTTCAAGGATGTTGATTTAGGTCCTCACCATGTTGTGACTGACTTAGAGTGATGCACATTGATATTTGTTCATAAAATTGGGCCGACAATTGTAATTTATTCTTTATTTATGGCCGACATAGTTGTTGATGTAAATCCATGTAGCGGATATATAAGAATGATTTTTTCTTCACTTTGGAAGTGTGTATGTGTGTAAAAGTGTGAGTGTGTATGCAAAATATGTGAATAAATATCAAATCATTTGAATATAGAGCAGAGTGTGAAGAATTTTGAGTGAAGTGTGAAGAAGTGTTTCTGTGCCTAACCACAACTATCATCAAGATTTTTTAGAAGCTAATTTCTCAGTTCAACCTCATCAGATGGATTTAATTTGATTGTTTTATGTAAGGAAATGAGCCTTCCCTTTGAGCATTGAGCTCTAGGAGATGTGCCTGAATGTATGCGCATTCCCTATTCATTTCTTTCATTATACTTCTAACAGGGTATAGTTTTATGGACTAACATCCACCATGGTTTTTCCCCTAATAGGGTTTCCACGTATAAAAATATTGGTGTTCATGTGTCTCTGATGTGTTGTTGATTTATGATTTCACTATTAATTATCAGATTTGAGATTAAAGGTTGTTTAAGGTTGAATAAGTTTAATTTCTGTAACAACTGATTCACCCCCCCTCTTAGTTGTCTATCCTTGTTTTGCCAACACATCACTATTGCTATTTTGTTTTCTCTATCATGAAGGACCAAGAGTGTCTTAAAATGATCCTCATGACCACCCATAGTTCTCTTGAATTGACTAGACTATGCCATGATAGAGGGTGACTGTCTTGTAAATAACTTGCCCTCATATGTAAAATATAGATGATTGTACAATCATCAAGACTGCTGTCCTTCATTCTGATAAATCATTATTCATATTGGATAACCCTTCCTCTCTTTCTCTAGGACTGTCTAATATTGAGGCAATCACTTTGACAACACACCTTAAAGCATGCTGGGCTCAACCTTCATGGGAGCCACATTTTACTCCACATGCTAATTTTGATAGATCAAAACAATATAGGACTACACCTATTTTTGCACATGAAGCAAACAAGTTAGAAAAACCAAATGCATTTTTAAATGTGTATGATAACTCTATTGTTTTCTTAGACATCTAAATGCCAAAATTGTTCAATGTAGATAGAGATTAGTTTACACATGCATAGGTGTTTGTGCATATGATGTTAGAGATATTTCATTTCTTAGAGCCTTGGCTCTAACCCCTTTTCATTTTCAAATGTAGGATCCAGGAGCAACAAGGAGCCAGGAGTGACAGGAGTAGCTCGAGGCAAAACATAAAACAAAACAAAATAATGAACTACTTATTCAGGCAATGATTGGTCACTCTCCTTACATGCACATTTCTTCGTTCACTTATTCATGTATATGATTTTCTTATTTGCATTGAAAAAGTAAAGTCAATCTCACGGCTTGTGTGAGACAATGAACATTCTTACATTCAATAAATATTACTTTTTAGAAAGATTTGTGTAAATCTTTTCTTTGCTGCATGCACTTGTATAAATGCAATGATCTGTTACAATAATCCTGTAATCTTTTCTGATTTTTTTGTTTATACAATTGAATGTAATGTAGGAAAGTTAATAAAATGTACCTTATTTTCTTAGTCTAAAATAAAAAAACTCCACTTGATTAAGCTATAAGTGAAAATTTGGTAACATTTTTGGTGACCTCTGTGGAGTGTTTTCCTGCTACACATCCTGACTAGTTGCCTAAGCCTATCCTTGGGTACGACGTCACTCAAAAACTAGGCTCATGACTTAGGAAAATAGACTTAGAACTACTATAACTCAAAAATATTATATGAATGACACCTTGGCACTTATTGAAAATAGGAAAACTACAGAAGGGAAACTACCTAATTGTGCTAAAACAACACTTAGGGAATTGAAAGCTAAAAAATTAAACCTATGCAAACCTAAAGTAACCAGCAAAGAAGCTAGTCAAACAAAACCACTGTCTAGCTTTGCAAAATAACAACCCTTTCTAATCAACAACTGATGGTCTACATGATTATGTATTGCTGAAAAGATATGAAACACATGTAGATATTCAATAAACTGTTGCAATGTCTCATGAAAGATGTAAATAAGCTCACTTACACCTTGATTGTAATCATGCTTATTGTTGTCCTGAATTGAGCAAGTGAGCTGAATTTGATCATTTCTAGTTGCTACTCCAAAGTCAGCTTCTTCTTCAATTGCATCCTCATGCTTGGGTGCAAGCATGACCTCTGGTATTTCAGTGACCTCCAAACTAGCTAAATATTTGATTGGACAACCCCTAGAATGGGAAAAACTGGAACTACCATTACTAGTTGCCTCCCTTTCTTTTTGTTTTTCATGGCTACCCTACTTCATAGCCAAGTTTAAAATATAATCAGAATGCTTAGAAAAAACAACATTACCTTCATTTTGCATAATAATTTTCCATGTTGATTCTTCCTCCATGGTCAATGAGCAATCTTCTTCCACTATTAAAGTAGCCAATAACTCATCAAAACTGTCAGCTCTTGAAAGGCTCTTAGAAGCAGCTAGTACAAGCTCAAGGTCCTCATTATTTTCCAAGGAGGTACACTCCAACTCAGGCTTGTCCTCTTCAATGAAGGAAGGAAAAAACTCAAAAAATGATGAAGCCTCTTGCAATAAATTTTTGTTTGATAAATCAGCTTCAAGCTCTGCTACATAGCAGAAAGGAAACTCCTGCAACTAGCTAGGACCTTGTAAATTAGGTTCATGAGAGACTTCTTGATCTAAGAGAATAGCTCCTCCTTATCAAGACTGTGTTCCTCCTGTTGTTTCAACATTTGTTCAAGTTTATGAACCTGTTGTTCTAGTTCATCATGATTATCAACTACTTCTAGTTGGTCTGCCTCTTTGTCATCCAATGTTGAACAAAGCTATTCAATAATATTTGTGCATACCTCTTCATAAAGCTCAAGATTAGCATCTTCATTCATAACATGCTTGAAAACATCAAAGCTCATATCCTAGAAGAAGGTATCAAGTTCAAGTTCAAGTTCTTCTTCCTGAGTTAAGCCTCCATCATCTTGCTGATTGTCATCAATAAGCAACCCACCAATGTCTTCTTGCTGTTCCTGAAACAATTTCACCATCTTGGAGAGCTTTCCTTTGTGTTAATTGATACTCCTCCAAAGCCATTTGCAACAAATTTAGAATTCTAGTCTCCTCCATGGTGAATGAACTGTCTTGGTCATAGTTCTGCTCTTCTTCTGCAATAGCCCTTTGTTTTTAAAAATTTCCCTCAAGCTGCCTCTTTTGAAACTCCTTCATTAGTTGGTGCTGATAATCTGAGTAAGCTTGAGTACTTTGCACCCGAGCAGACAACAACTTCATTTTCCCTTCCTTAGCAATTATCTCCCATTCAAGACCCTCTTCAAATTGTATCCTCCGCGTCTTCAACTTTTGGTCATAAAAATAAGCTTGCTCAACCATTTCTTGTTGCTACATAATGGTCTTTTTCCACTTCTTGACATCAACCAACATTCTATTCATGTGTGAGAACACTTTTCTAATATCATTAATCTTCATACAATCAAGATTTTGGCTCAAATCCCACAACATATGGTCAAACTACTTGACCAAAACCAACACACTTTGATAAGGGTGTTCTCGAGGCTAGTTATGTGAAGTCATGTTGATTAGCATCAAAAACCTCCTCTCGAGACTGATCTTGATCATATATTGGCTGATACAAAGGTTGAGCAAGAGTGGGAGGGTGGGAAACATGATGAATATCCTGAGAATATGTTGTTACAGGGTCATTTGAAATAAAAACAACAAGTTGCTTTGTATAATATGGCTGATAAGAAGGTTTATAGAAAACACTTTCGTGAAATGGTGAATGGTAAGACATATTACCATGAAACCAACACTTAGACTGTTGAAAGCAGTTGCTTTGGGCATGGAGCCACCAGGTATTTTAAAAAACTTGCCTCCAAAGGCAGAAAGTACTATTGAACACACCAAACAACAACACCGTGTAGTACAAAATAGACTGAAAATCAGTTCTCTATCCCACTGGGTGTGCCAAAAATTGTTATCTAGTGAAATTGCACCCTGTTGAATATGAAATTCAATATTTCAGTGTAACATGGAAAAACCTCTCAAAGTGTAGGCTTTGATAAGTAGAGGTCAACCTCCAGAGAAGGCCGACTTCCTCTTGGTACTCACCTAAAACCTGTCTACTGAACTTGCTGAGGAAAAGGGGAGAAAAAGATAACATAAATAGAAAAATATTAACCCCTAATGCTTTAAAAGGTGAAACACCAAATCCTTTGTGACTAATACTACTGCATAACATACACAATGAGCTCAATAAAGAAACTTATTGAGAGACACAACCCACACCTTTTACATTTTCATGTATAAATATTTCATAAGAAGGTTTTGGTGTTTGTAGAATCAAAAGGAAAACTGAAGACTTTCACAGCTAATCTTTGATAAACATCATGGCACAACTTATAACCTACACAAACTATGAATTTCTCTATTTAGAGGTGTTAGAAATGAGACATACATTTAAGGATTAGAGTTTAGGTCACAAAAACATACATCAATTATCTAACTACACAAGAAACAACATTGAGAAGGTCAAAATCACTACATCTTATTAAAATTCAAAGGTAAAATACAGTAGTACATGCCTATAAATGAGTTACAAAACTTTTTATTTCCTCCAAGGACTCCAAAATGAGTCACTAAACATAAAAGTCTAAGTGAGAACTCCACAAATGAAAAGTTAAGTGAATATATCCCATCTCCATCAAGAGTCCACCAAAATAGGACCTAGAAACTCCATGAGCTCGTATGCCTCCAAAAAGCCTATTTTTTAGCAACCAATACTTCTCCAAAAGAGCTCCAAACTGTTGAAACAATCAACCTTAACTAAGTCCACCATAAAGGCATAAGAAATTGACTCCAAACTTGGTAAAAAAGGCCTAAATTTCCTCCAAATGTCTCTCAACCTCTCAAAAAGCAATAAATACTCCCTATATGCTTGGCACATGTTTGCCAACCTCTCTCAACCACCTCCAATATAATTGTAAAGTATAACTACATTCTAAATCCATTTAACTTAAACATTAAAGGCAATGCCTCCTATCTTGTAATCATGCAACAAACATTAAAGTGATTTATAAGCATATCACTTTAATATTGTTTTACATTTCAAATGAGTCTGAATTTATGCAATAAACAAGGGATGACTTGGTTGACATATGTAAAAGAATACTTGACTTAAAATTGCAATTTATGCAAGGAAATGCATAAAGCACATGAACTTTGCACAAAAGTTATTAATTATGAAGAAAAATGTTTTAAAATAAAGGCAAAAATGTTCAATTGATAATCAACCTCTTTAGGGTTTTGGAACCCTAACTCAAAACACACGAAAATTATCAATGCCATTTCATTTTCTTCCACACTCTAAGAAAACAAGTGGCGCCGCCATACTAGGGGGTTTCCATGAAAGCACTTTGGAAGGATTTCATGGAGGATCTCTGTGCAGACAGTAGCATTTCTGAGCAAGACCCCGTTGTTTTCTTCAAAAGCCACTGGTAAGCTTTGTTCTGAGACCAAAACATAAAGGATATAAAATTCATTTTGTTATTTCTGAGTTCTTTAGGCCATGACCTCCATCCTTTCATGTTGATTTGTATTTGCTTCTTTTACGTCTTTAATGACCACCATGCATTTATTTGTCATCTCTTCATGCATTTTAACTGGTTCAAATGAAGAAAACTCCTTTGTATACGCGGCCTCTATAAGGTATTGATTTCTCAACTGTAGGAGTTTTCTTCTATTGCATTTGTATTTTTCATTCATGGCCATAGTTCAATTTGGCGACTTGCTCTGAATATTTATACATTTTTCATTCTTTGTTCTGGGTTTCATAAAAACTTTGAGGGTTTTAGCTCCAGTGACATTATCCTCCAAACTCAGCCTTCTCACGTTTATACACAGGTTTTGTAATATGGCTGCCATTGAGATATCACTATATTTGTGTCTCATGCTTATTGTCTTCAAATTCTTATGATATCTTTTCCATAAATTTTCTCATTTTGTCCATCAATGTTCATTGCTCAAATAGTCGTCACTGTCCTCTTATTTCCTAGTTGAAAACCATTGCTGCACCCTTGTGACTGTCAATATGCTGCATTTTCCTTCTTAGATGGACTTGCTCTCTATCCATTGTTTCCTCCATATAGCTTGACACTTTAATATTTAATAATGCCACATATGAGGGTGGATATGAAAATAGAGAACACCATTTCGTATAACCATTCTTTGGTTAAGTCAATCCCTCCATCTCATTGTGAGATGAGATTGTCATTATACCCTGACATGAAAATTGCAGCTATAGATTTGAATCTATCTCTTAAGCAAAGTATAGTGAGGCAACTTGAAGTGCATTCATGATTTCTTCTATTTAAGACATCATCATTTCCATATCCTGCTAGAATAATTCTACTAGTTTCTTCATTGTGATGCAAAATTATTCTTAATGCAAATGATACAAGCTTGAAGAGAATATTCTACTTCCCTAAAATTCTTTGGATGCAGTGACTGGAAGTTAATTAGATGGAGGAGATATCAGTATCCATTGATTTCATCGAATCCTCTACAATTTTGCATTTTCTCTCTTCAAAGTCTAACATAGTCTCATTTGACAGTCACCTAACTATTGTTCACACTGTCATTTTTTAAATAAGATTTACAGTCTTCATGACTGTCCTTATATGCATGATGATTGCATCTACCTTTTAGGCCACAACCATTGATTTGAAGAATCTTGAATCCTTCATTATAACCCTGATTACTGTACCTTCTCTCATACAGTTATGTGATATTTCAATCAATATAAAATCTATGATTGTATCTTACTATGCAAAGATAAAAGAACAGTCACCTCCTTTACAGGTTTTCCTCAAGCTCATTGGTTATATGAATTCCTCCTCAAATGGCTCTGCCATTTTACTTTCTATAGCATTTCATTTGTTGGCTAATGATAGTATCATGATTCAGTATCCTTTTAGGCCCTTGTCAATACCTTAGCATTTGATGACCCTTCTTAAGTTGCATACCTCCAATTCTGGAGCAAAATTAAATTCCACTATATTGGAGCTTGGAATGATATTTTATCTTACCATTTCTTCAAGTTCCTTAGACTGTCATATGAGATTCTCATCATTTAAAGGCACTGTGGCAGTCTTTTATGAATTTTGACAGTGTCTATCATCTTACCTTGTGTAGACTACATCACTGTTACTATTTTGTTTGCTCTGTCATGAAGGACCAAAAGTGTCTTAAAATTATCCTCATGACCACCCATAGTGCTCTTGAATTTACTGGACTGTGCCATGATAGAGGGTGGTTGTCTTGTAAATAATTTGCCCTCACATGTAAAATATAGATGACTGTACAGTCATCAAGACTTGCGTCCTTCATTATGATAAATCCTTATTCATATTGGATAACCCTTCCTTTCTTGCTCTAGTAATATCTAATATTGAGGCAATCACTTTGACAACACACCTTAAATCATTCTGGGCTCAACCTTCGTGGGAGCCACATTTTACTCCACATGCTAATTTTGATAGATCAAAACAATATAGGACTACACCTATTTTTGCATATGAAGCAAACAAGTTAGAAAAATGAGGTGCATTTTTAGATGTGTATGATAACTCTATTGTTTTCTTAGACATCTAAATGCCAAACTTGTTCAATGTAGATAGAGACTAGTTTACACATGCATAGGTGTTTATGCATATGATGTTAGATATCTTTCATTTCTTTGAGCCTTGGCTCTAACCCCTTTTCATTTTTAAATACAGAACCTAGGAGCAACGAGGAGCCAGGAGGGACATGAGTAGCTCGAGGCAAAACATAAAATAGGATAACATAATGAACCAGTCATTCAGGCCATGACTGGTCACTCTCCTTACATGCACATTTCTTCACTCTCTTATTCATGTATATGCTTTAAAGCATTGAAAAAGTAAAGTCAATCTCACGGCTTGATTGAGACAATGAACATTCTTACATTTAATAAAGATTGCTTTTTAGAAAGATTTGTGTCAATATTTTCTCTGTTGCATGCACTTGTATAAATGCAATGATCTATTACAATAATCCTATAATCTTTTCTGATTTTTCTGTTTATACAATTGAATGTAATGTAGGAAAGTTAATAAAATGTACCTCATTTTCTTAGTCTAAAATCAACAAACTCCACCTGATTAAGCTATAAGAAAAAATATGGTAACAATTCTTCTCTCAAATTCTTACAAAATATAAAGTTTTAAATGAGCATATAATTCCCTTTTGTGACTCCTCACATTCCTCTTGATTTTTTTAGCTTTTTTTTATTTTTTATTGAAGTACCTTCTTACATGCCTTCAATTCCTTTGAAATACAATGATGTAGAAGAATGGGCTTCTCTCTAAGCATCATGTATCATTGTAATTAATTTTAATTTCTTTTGTAGTACTTTTAGGCACTTTTTAAGAATGTGAGACTTTGAAACAATATGGTTAGCAAGTAATTCCTCTAACGTTTCTAATCAACGAATAACCTTCTTGTATGAACCAATTTGCATTTACATATCATCTTCTAGATCTAAAAGTGGCACCCCAAATGGAGAGCATTTCAAAACCTCTTCAATCTTATTCAATGTGTTTTCATGTGTTTCAAAAGGAAGCATATCCTTAGTTATACAGACACAAATTGTACTCAAGCAATCAATATGTAAAAGTGGTAAAGCTAAAATAAGCGCTTCTCTTGATTTAGTCCATGGAAAAGTCTTAACAAACCTTACGCGACCCTTATATTTTACTTATATGACACTTTATTAGGATATCAATAGTATATTGGACATTATAGTGTCAATCATCTTGGCGGAACATCAATAAATTTTCTAAGTTTAGCCATGCGACCTTTGATTTACCCAAATACCTATTTTTTAATATCTATTGGATTGCAATCTATTCATTTTTCACTTTTTCCACCTTCACAAGAAATGATATTCATGATGTCATGTTTCAAGTAGTGCTACTCAAAATTAATTTATTCCTTTCTCTCTCTTTGAAGGGTCACATCAAGAGATTCAAATATATTAGAGTAATATCATAGAGTCTCCATAAACCCAGGGAAGGAAGGTGACGTATTAATATTAGATTCTTGCTCGACTATTGTAACAACTTTTATCTTTAGTCATAAATGATGCATCCCTAGGTCAAAACTTGACAATATTATTCTGGGCATAGTACCTACCACCAACATAACATGAAGTTCTAAAGGAACTTTACAAGTTTCAACAAGATTTGGTAATCTTTATCATTTCAAATTTCTCATTTCTAAGTACCTCCATGTTTGAGCCAATCTGGAGCCTTTAGCACAACATATTGACATTAACTAAAATATAATTTAAATATGTTTTGTCAATTATTGTAACTACAAATGTTACATAAGGGAAGCACTAGCATGGTCTCTAAGGCCTCTTTTTAGTCTAATTATTTATTTATTTTCTCCTCCTCCATAATATTAATGAGCCTGATATGATTTTTCTTGTCCTGGAAAAATCTATTCCTATTTGAAAGAAAATCATTTAGATTTCTATTTTTCATGAGCTCATACACTAGGATCTATTATCTAGCTTCATCCTTCTCACAATCATCCATAAAATATGTATCAAGAATGTTGGTGGACTCTTATTCCACACTTCTTGGAGATGTTTTATCATCACTTCCTTCCTCTTCTTCAAAATCCTTCTTTGATCTCCCCACCAATGAAAAATAGTAAAAACTACAAGCTGTGAATAGGTTCTAATGCTTCTTCAATAGTCACAGAGAACATAGCTTCATATGTCACTCCTCCAATCTAATAAGAAACAACTATTTTAATGCTTTGTTTTGTATATTTTATGGATGATTCAAAATCTCCAAGTTTCAATAATTATGTGTCTAAGGTAAAAGGCTTTGTCTTGGTTCTTGAATTGAATTATGAATGATATCAAGGTAAAATTCCCAAGGTTGGGATCCAACATTGGTCCTCTATTTTCATGTAAAAGATGAATCTCATCAATAGTCAAAAGTTTACAAGCTGAGTACATATGCTCTATCCTCAGAATTTGAGGTAATAATATCCAATTTTTAAAGAGTGATAATTATTTGCGCTTCCTTTATTTGTTAACACGACATTATTTGATCTCCTAAAATTTACTTTATAATTTTTTTGTAAGACTATAAAAAATGAGATAAGTTACCAACAAACTTTGCCACTAAGTCTTTAATGAATAACACATAAATAATCTTGAAATTATTCAAATAAATGGAACCATCAACATTCCTATTGAGATAAATTTGTTGAAGTATGGTTTACATTACCACATTAGTCTTATTGACACCTATGTGTGCACAAAAATGTAGATTATCAACAATAGATAATATACTTTTATACACTTTTCTCTACACCTTGGTTATATATAGAATCCATAGCTCACCCAAATTTCCTAGACATTATTTCATACTATTTTTGATGAATGGCTTCAACTAGTTACTGTTTCATGAGTTAACATTTGGTTCTTAATCTCAAGGTTAGCCAAATATTTTTATATAACACTTGAAGATCTCATAAAATTCCTACAAATGGACTCTACCAAGAAAAGTCTCAAATAACATTCTAGAGGATTTTGAACTTTCTACCTAAATATCTTCTATTTGAGATCAAAGATACACATAAAATGTTCATAAAAATTATTCGTAGCCCCTTATACAATCCCGTCAACCATGGAATAAGGGAGAATAAATAGGATTCCACAATAGAAAGGTTCACCTTCATCCAAGCTACCTACACATTCTCATAATTTATCTATAAAATTCTACTCCATGTATGTGCCTCCCATGGTAACCTCCTTGGATCAGGCTTCACACAATAGCTTCATGTCACAAAGAATCAAATACTTTAATTCAACATGATCCAATCTCACTTTTCACCTATTATGGCATGACCTCGCCACTCTCACTGGCTTAAAACATAATATTAAGATCTTCAAATGGAAATTACCTATTTATAATAATAAGAATGAATGTCATGAGAAAAAAACTTGGAAAGAATGAGATCAATGCCTTAGCGAACCTAAAAATGTGGGAGTATGTGCAACTTCAAAATGCTAGTGGGTAATAACTCTTATCATACGATGTTTCATTTCTTGTATACTTTTTCAAATTTTATGATTAATAATGACATCAAAGTAATGTCAAATATCATGAGTTTCCTATACAAGTATTCCACTATGACACTTTATCACTGCACTCATTGGGTTTAGTGTCGAGATATTCACATCTTGTGCTCCTGCAACATTCAATTATGGATCTTCTCTACCCCTTAGCCCGTTCTCCTTGGCATATGAGATTTTTAAACTTGTAACAACTCTTGAATAGCTTCCAAATATGAAAGCGCTTGATGTAATTGTTGAAGTAACTACAATATTTTTCCTATGCATATAAAGACCAAGCCTAAATGGCTATAATATTTATTACAGTCTTCTATAGCTTCAATATATTTTTCAACCACATTTATGAGCGACTAACTTGATTTGTTCATTTACTCCATAGTATCTTAAAGAACAAAATTTCATCAATGATTTTTTGTAGCAAGACAATTTTCCTTGTGTGGTAGTTAATCAAGGTGGTTTATAGCCTTTCGTTGGAGGTATACTTTGATTGATAATATATGCCTAATATTTGTCATGAGTGATTGTCCACCAAAATTAAAACTAGAATTTTTTAAAAGGGGATGAAAAGCAACCAATTGATGTGAACTTACCTATCATTGCACTCTTCAACCAATTATGTACACAAGTGCACATGGATCCAATGTATAGTTAAAAACTTGGTTTGATCTCTCATAAGCATGAACATAGCTATTGAATACAACATTACCATCATTTTTGTAAAGAAAATATTTCATTTATTTTCTCCTACAATCAAATTCATGATAGTGAGATCTATAACTGTTGTTGAGCTAACACCTCAACCTTGGGGCATATAATTTGCAGATTCCTTGAGCATTATCAATAACCATTTTATTTTCTCTTGCAATATCAATGGACTGATTGGTTTGAACTTGGAAAGGTTTTCTCATTAACACTTGTAGACATGTAAAATTGACTTGACACCTATCACACAAACTTGAACGCCATCAAACAACACTGAATGACATCAAACAACATTGAACGACATCAAACAGTACTGAACAACATCAAACAACCTCAAACAATGTCAAACGATATGGAACATCATCTTTGATAATCTCAAAATGACTCAGAATCATCCCATAACATCTCAGAATAACTCAGAATCATCCTGTAACACTTCAGAATGACTCAAAATAATCTCATAACACTTCAGAATGATTCAGAATGACTCGAAATAATTTCATAACAGTTCAGAATGATTCAGAATGACCGTGTAACATCTCAGAATGACTCAGAATCATCTTGTAACACTTCAAAATAACTCAGAGTCATCCTGTAACAATGCATAATGACTCAGAATCATCTCATAACATTTAAGAATGACTCAAAATCATCCCATAACACTTCGAAATGACTCAAAATCATCCCGTAACACCTTGGAATGACTCAAAATCATCCCGTAACACTTTAGAATGACTCATAATTATCCCATAACACTTTGGAATGATTCAAAACCATCCCGTAACACTTCAAAATGACTTGAAATCATCCTGTAACACCTCATAATAAATCAAAATCATCCCATAATGTCTTGCATCATCTTGGAATCATCCCAGAACATCTCAAAATTATCCCATAATGTCTCAGATCATCTCAAAATAATACTACAGTGTTCCCGCATCACACCACATCGCATCATATCAAAATGACATAAAAAACCTTAATTCCTCTATTAATTGAATAATACAACATTATTTAATTAATTCACTTTTTCATCATTTCAGACAAATTTAATAAATTTTATTTATTTAATAAAGTCCCAAAAAAACCCTAATTCCTCTATTAATTAAATAAAACAACATTATTTGATTAATTCACGTTTCATCATTTCGACCAATTAAATAAATCTCATTTATTTAATAAAGTCCTAATCCCACCTTATTTCGTCCTGACTAATTAAATAATGCCAATTATTTAATGATGTCGCTAAATCATCTTATTCCCCTAAGTGGATTAAATTATTAAATAATAATTTAAGTACAACACTTTTCCCCCAAAATTTGAATAATTAAATCAAACTATTCAAATCAATTACCAAAAATCAAATGAAACTAATGCAACTTTGTTTGCAAAAGTCAAACTTGATTTGCACATTCAAACTCCAAAAAGGAATTAATTAATTAAATCAATTAATTCATATTCCTTACCCACTTTCTGATTGAGAAAATTACAATTGTTGACTAAGCAATCTAATTTGTTAACTAATGAATCTATTTTGTTAACTAAAACATCACATTCCTAACTAAGCCATCACAAACTTGACTAATCAATCTATTCTGTTAACTGATCAATCTCATCCCTGACTAGCCAATCTATTTCCCAATCACAAAAATTGTGCAATCCACTTTGCATAATTCTTTCATGTCTAAATCCTCTCAACACACTCCGACCGTTGATCTAGATATTCTTCAAAAAAATCTTGATCGTCCATTTCAAATCTCATTTTCTATATAACAAACCCCTTTCCTCACAAATAAGGATTAGAGAATTAACATACATTGAGCAACGAAGTGCTGTCAAGATCATCCTTGAGAGAGCTTCATCCATTGTCTTTGATCAACCAAACACAACAAGCATTCATCCACACTTTGCACACGAACTTTGAAGGCTTCACTATGATAAGAGAAATCGAACATCAAGTGAATACACTCTGCTATGGGATGGTAAAAATTCCATTTGTATTCACTTCATTTGGTAATTAGTAGGTTCCTCATCATGTCTGCAATAGAATAGTTTCAATTTCATATGTGTAAGAGTTATTAGATCCTAGATTTAAGCTTTTTGGTTGTAAATTAGATTTCTTTGTCAGATTACTCTAATTTCCCTCTTGGATCATTAATCTAATGTCCTCATTCCCCCTCACACATTCTAGCATGCCCGATGGGATTCTTGTCCCCTCCTCTAACATTCGTTTGAGCCATTTTTGAAGTTGTAGGTCCCGAAAACGCTTTTGTCACAATTTTCACATGCTCGTCCTGAAGACCCGAGCATCTCTTCGGAAAGTCTGAGCATTTGTGTGTCAATAAAACTATGCATTTTTTAGAAGAATGGTGAATTTTTTAGAAGAACTACACATTTTTCATGGGAATGGCGCATTTTTTTGAAGTTGGTGCATTTGTAATTTCTTAATTTAGCATTTGTTTGACAGGATTTTTAGCATTTGTTTCTAAAACTGTGTAGTTTTTGGAAACCTGTGCATTTGTATTTTCTATTTTGAGAAATTGTTCTGACAGAAAATGCACCAATCCTGCACTCTTGTAATAGGTTTTCACTAACAGGTGTTTTGTTTTTGGATGTGTAGGCAGGACTTTATGGATTTGATGCAGGATTACAACAACTTTAACATGTTTATTGTAGGGAAGACGATCGGTCCCAGTTGAAATAATTTTTAATTAAACTTAGGAATTTTCATTTTAGTGCTCTAAAAATGAACAATAAAAAACTCACACTTTTATTTTGGTGTTGTTAAAAAGAAAAAATTTAAAGCTTTTTAACTTAGGAATTTTCATTTTAGTGCTCTAAAAATGAACAACAAAAAACTCACACTTGATTTTGGTGTTGATAAAATGAACAAATTTTAAGCTTTTTAATTTAGGAATTTTCATTTGGTGCTCATAAAAAGAACAAAAACACTTCAGTTTTGGGCTCTAAAAATGAACACATTTAATATTTTCATAAGTAGGAACCTTTAATTTTGGTGCATAAAAAGAGTGAAATTATTTTTCATTTTGTTGACACATGCACAATTTTACATTTGTTGACCAAAATAGGACAAGGATTTCCTTTCTTAGAAACACCTCATTTGGAGCTCATAAAAATGAACAAATGTTTCTTCTTGATATTTCACCATTGCTATCTTAATTGCTCGATGTCTTGAACATTTCGTATTGGTGCAAGTTAAAAAGAACTTTGTTTTGTTTATTCACAAATTTTTGGGGATAACATCGCTCGAGGTGTTTAAAATGAATCAAATTGCTATGGATTGTTCACTGTGCATTCATTAATTGGAAAAGCTAAAGTGTTTTATCTTCTCCCCTCACACCTTTTGGAGATCTTGGGTGAGCGAAAGAACATTTTTGAGCATTGCACTTTATTTTTAAGTTTACCTTAAAGAGGGGGATTTCCTTGAGATACATCCCGTGCCAGAGAAATCATTGCAAGGTCTCGAAGCACATTTACTGGCGGGCTATATTAAAGGTTAAAAACTTGTAAGAAAGTAGCTTGAAGCTGTGCTAAAAACAAAATGCACCTAATCCCATACCTTAAGTGAAACAAGAACGATTAAAGAGCCTTAAGTGGCCAACGAGTGAGTGCCAAATTTTTGTGTTCATAGTTACCACTAAGAACCAAATTGTTTTAGAAGCCACCCTATTATCCAAAAACATTCTTTGAAAGTGGTGCATCGGAATTTACTTCTGAGAAGTTACTTGCCATGTTTGACTACAGGCCCGCACCATAAGTTGCAAGTAAAATCGTCTCTTCGGAGCATGAGGCAGGCCTATCTAAGAGAATGGTGTCTATCCCCTAGGGTTGTAATTGCTAGTTTATGTTAAACTTGGCCCATTACATTGAAAACAATTTGACATCAAATTTTATGTTTGATTTAAAGAAAAAGAAAAACACATTCAAAACAAACACTGAACGAGATGGTTAAACCACAAACCCTTTGATTTAGTGCACACTTGTGAGAGAATCCTTATGTTTGCACCCCTTTGAAATGATTTTTCCTTAAATGTTTCTAAACATTCTGAATTTAATTTTAGGGTATATTAATCAAAGTAAACATTTGGAAACTATGGCTTGGGTGTTGTGATTTCACAACCTAAGTTATAGACATGAAGGTCACATAAGTCCATGCTTGCTGAGTCAGTCCAAGTGTTGTTTTATCACTTGCCATACTTCAAACACAAAGAAAAAGTTGAGAGAGAGTTTTCATAAGATCATTGTTCAAACCAAAACAATTGGAGAGCTAGAAGGTTAGATAGTCCCACATCCATTATTTCCATCCTACCTATTTGAAATCAAAATCAAACAAACCATTAAGGTCATTTCTCCACTCAAATGCCCATGATATTAATAGTTACTTGGGACTCGCAGATAATACAAGTAGACTTTCCCACAACATATCCTTTGGATAAGGAAGTGAAATATATACCTTAGTTCTTCAACATTTTGATTCCCAAAGAAATAATATCATTCCAAAACAACACTCAAACCCTAGGGTCTTGAGCTTCACAACAACCATCCCAAATTTATGACCATTTGGTGACCAACTGGCCCAATTCAACAACCAGATCTTGTAGCACCAATTATTCAACCAAGTCTCACGCACATTACAGGTGCACAAACTGACATCATAAGCAGTTTGGGAAACTTTATATTTGCAAAAAATGAGACACCTTTCTAGTTTCTCACTGCATCAACTTTCCTAAATGAAGAGGAAGAAAAAACAAGCATAGCAGCCGAAAGACCCATATTACTACCTCTCGCGTGGCAATAATTATCCACTTCATGATCTCACGTAAGGTTAAGATCCCTAAGGTAAAGTCCACAGGTCGTCATTTCAAACTTAGGCATCTAAGTCCAAAAGCTCTCAAGAAACACCTTTGGGCACTTCACAAAACTAGAACTAGGTTGGTATATAACTTCTACAAATGAGCTTCCAGAAACAATCCAAACTTGTATTCCTTCTACTATTGTCAGAATCTAGGTCTATTCCAATAGTTCCAGTATCTTACATAATCTATCATGAAAAACTAGATCTTTAGAATTTGAGTCAACTAGAGAGTACACCACTCTTCCATAGGAGACCTAAGTTGTTTATGACAACCATGAGATCACAACATAAGAAAAAAATGGAAGTAAGCAAGAACAACACCAGTATCCCACCAACACACACCATGAATGATGGAATTAGCGCATGAGGATATAAACCAAGTGACCTTTTGATAGGGTATTGAGTATCAAAACGTCCCCAAAATATGTCGATATATTAACCAAATTACTCTTATCAAGGGTCATAATATCAAATAGGGCGACGACATCAAGGGTTTCAAAATCCCCATCAAGGAATAAGTCAAAAACATCAAAATGCCCTAGATAAAATTGAGAGAGATCTTGAGGAAATTAAATGAAATAAAAATACAACATATCGTCGATGCCATGTGCAAATTCAGGACATTACATATCCACAAAAAACAAGCATCATTCCACAAGCACCTCAACAACACCTCCAATATCAACAATATCAAGGTGTGCCTCAAATGCAATATCAGGGTGTACCTCAAGTGCAATATCAAGATGTACCTCAACCATGGTATCAAGAAGTTCCACAACACCAAGGTGTACCTCAAGTATAATATCAAAATATACCCCAAATACATAATCAAGGAGTTCCACAAAATCAAGAGCAAAACAATCAAGAAAAGCTACCGAGGAAAGATTACCAACTAGGAAGGAAATTCACCACTTTGGGAGAGACTTTAGAGGTAATCATGCATGAACTAGTACAACAAGAACCTATCAAAATTAGTGATAGTCCAACTTATGGTGAACCAAGCTTTAAAGTTCCTTGGTATAACCGGCATGAATGATGTGAGTTCCACAAAATCAAGGGTCACCTAACAAACAAATGTGCTACACTCAAACCTCATCCAAGACCTCATTGATCAGGGAGAAATAACTATTAAAAATGACGTTCAAGGTTCATCTACTAATGAAAACAATGATAATGTCTCAACCTCAAAAGTTGAAAGCAATGATCAAGAGCTATCTATCATCAATCACATTGACAATGTTTCTACATCATCCAATGAGCAAGAGAACACACATCAAGAATTTAGTCCCAAGGACGATAAAAATCAATCACCCAGGTCTAGCAATGATTCAGTCCAAGATATATTGACACCATCTGACCTCATGGCAATACATATTAATGATCAAGAAACTTTTAATCCAATGCTTATACCCAATGCAGAAAATCTAAGCCAAGAGTCATTACCCATATGTCCACATTTTGAGGAAAGCCAAGGATCCTTTACAAGCAATCCCTTCTTTGAAATTGATCCATGTCAAGAAATTGATCCAAAGCATGTCAAAGATAATACCACGTAATGTCAGGATCAAGAATCCTGATCATCAAAATATTACAATGACTTGGTAGATATCTTCCAAGACATCCTGTGTTTTCCAAAAGAAGAAAAAATCCATATACTGAGCACACATACATCTACCCATGAGATGCTTACTCCTAATGGACATATAGATGATCTTCATCTAAAACAAGAGTCCCATACTCTTGATATCATTACCAAATAACAAGAGTCTCCTACTCTTAACATTTGTACACAAGATCAAGACACAACAAAAGCTAAAGACATATCAGAAAGGGATCAGGAAGAAGACTTATACATAAGCTGTGAATCAAAAACATCCTATGGAGATATATAAAAAAATGGATCATAAAGAAGACTTATATATAAGTTATGAATCAGAAACATCCTATGAAGACATGTCAAAAATGAATCATGAGGAAGAATTTTGTGTGGATAGTAAATCAGAAACACCTTTCAAAGCAACATTGAAATCTGATATTTTACAAGATCAAGCCAAAGATATCAATAAATAAGGTATCCCACATCTAAAGGATCCTATCAATGAGGAAGCTACCACATTTAAAGATCCATAACCGAGAAAAGAAATATTAGCACCTTGTTTCCAAGGTGAGACATATCCCATTGCAAAAAAACTCTCTCAATGGATTCAACATCAAGACAGAGGGTTAGGTCTACATGAATAGGGTATCCTACAACCAGAGCAGATTATGGGAAATCCTAAGCATCAAGGTTTTGATTATTCAACAATGAAGGGAGCTAAACACATCAAGGATACCTCCATAATACTAGGGGAAACTTTATCTAATGCAAGCATCAACATAGAGAGCACGAAGAGTCCTTATGATGAAACTGCTACCAACGCTACAACTAGCCATGCCATGAATCGTCATCCACATATATTTCCATCCTCTGACTGGGACCAACAACAAAATAAAAAGCTATATCAACAAATGAACAAGTCATTGAAGCAAAATAATTAGTAAAGAAAAATGGACAAGAAAAGTTTAAATGGATACAAAAGAAAAAGAAAGAAAATCATCCCTATCAAACTCCATTAGTCAAAGAAACTATGGGGAAAACTCAAAAAGGAAAGTTCATCCAACAAAAATGTCCAACAATGCAAAAGGAAGCTTCAAGAGCAACTTATAAATTATATCAAGACGTTGGTCCCAATCGAATCTCCATATCTACCCATTTCTCATCATCCCAAGTTTGGAGAGTCAAAGGTTCCAAACTATCAACCAATCCATCTAAATATCATATCCCTTAACACATTTTTCCATCCATGATATCCAAATCTCACATTGACCATGTGTTGGCAGCAACTCTTTATCATAAGGACTCTAAGGGAACTCTATCATGATGTACGCATCAAGGTAAGGTTAACTCCGGTATCAACAAGGAAGATAAGAATTATTAGGGGTTACATTCAAGCGCCCATATCCTAGCAAAACAAATCCTCCAAGCAGGATATTGTTGGCACATCATGACAACAACAACAACCACGTCAACACCAAAAACATCTACATCAACACCACCAGGTGGTCCAACATGAGCAAGAAATGGTCACCATGATGAAAACCTAGTAAAATGGTATCTTGTATGACATCAAAAATAAAAAAATCAAGAAAAAAATAAAAAAAATAAGAAAAATAGTCAAGAGAAAAATCATCCTCTAGTGAAAGCAACTATGGTGGCGCTTTAGACAAGTACCATGGTGAAAACCTAGCAAATAGGCATCATGTGTAAGAATCAAGCATCTACATGCACCATTTTAGGTGGAAGCATCTCAGCTTATCCATAAAGAACCCAAGCCATTGTATCCAAAATCCAACTTATCTCGATCTTGACAAATGTTTGATATACATTTTACACTTGCTTATGGAAAACATCTTGACATGGGTCACTATCATTGATCCTATCCAACATAATCTAAAGCCATGAGGCATTGTCCAAAAGGGTATACTCTATCCAAACATGTTATCCTATCACAAGATAATCCATCACCTACATTGCTAGACACTGGGGGCAAATGCTTACATCTTGCTTTAGAATAAATCTTGATCTATATCTTCTAGTTCACATTGTGATCTAGGCATTGTCCGAACAATAAGGTGTACCACATGGTACCCTTCCCAATTCATTCCACCAACAAGGTCTACCACCAATGCACCACTAGGGTAACCTTCAAAACAATTCATCCCAACAACAAGGTGTACCACCAACGCATTACCAAGGTAACCTTCAAAGATGCCAACAACTCAGATTATTCCTTCACTCAAAAATTATAAGATATCAACAATTGCTTGAACCCCACAACTAGTTCAAGTAATCTTTTCCACAACATATCCTCTAGAAAAACAAGGTGAAGTATCAATCCAAGTTTTCAACATCTTACACCCTAGGCAAAAGGGTAAAAATCCTAAAAGCATCCAAAAAACACCAAAAATAAAAAAACACATGTGAAAAACATCAAAAACAAAACAAACATTGTTGGGTTATTCCTTCACTCAAACAATCTAAGATATCAAAATTTGCTTGAACCTCATAGTTGGTTCAAGTGAATTTCCCACAACATATTCTCTAGACACAGAAACATGATATCAATCCATGTTATCAATGTTGTTTACCCAAAAAAACAATTCATGCTTTGAGTCAAAATGGTCAAACTACATGGTCTCTGCGTGTACAATGTAGGCAAGGATTTTTAGCCCCCAAGGCCCTAGGTTAGTCCCCTTAGGTTTCCAACATGCTTTATTTCAACTTAGTAAAAAAACACAAAATCCAAACAAATTCAAAAACATTCACAAAACAACAAAACCCATGAAATCGATAATCAAATCAAATAGATCCCAAAGTCGTTTCTCCCTCAGCTGTAGTGGTTTGAGGACCAACTCCAATAATTTTAACCCATGATGTTAGGGTTTCACTCTAAACATGTCAAACAACACAAAACGATACAAAACATGATGACAAACGACATTTAGGATGACAACAAGCAAATGCTAACAAGGTTTAATTGAAACAAAGGAAAATGAAAGATCACAACACCAATGGAAAATTTAACTACACAAAAACTGAAAACCACCTACACCATTGCAAATATCATGAAATTATACCCCATTTAAAAAAAAGCATTGAAAAATACTTCTGTATGACCAAGATATGGTTGTTTGAAGATAGGGTAAAATTACAAGTCACAGAGAAAACAAAAGCGATATTTTAGGACAACTGCATGAAACAAAAGCGATATTTTAGGACAACTACATGAAACAAAAGTGAGATTTTAGGATAACTGCTTAAAACAAAAGTGTTGGTTTAGAACAACTGCATAGTTTTCAGACAACTGCACAATTTTTGAACAACTGTTTAAAATAAAAGCGTCGGTTTATGACAATAGTGTAAATTTCAGACAAAATCATAGTTTTCACAAGTACAAAAGTGCCGAAACCGATGCAGATGCTCAAAAATCACCAGAACTTTGCTATTGACTCAAGAAACTTTGTACATGCATAACAAGAACGTAAAGAGAAGCGAGAAGGTACATACTATGAAACTGATGCCCAAAGGACATCCAAACTCTTGAAATGTATCCATGTGATATGTGGCTCCCTGAATCCTCACCATAGCTCCTTGACAATTGACAAAACAAAAACATTCAGATAACTTGAAAACACAATAAAAACAACATCAAATAAACATCAAAAAGCACAAAACATTTGAAAAATCTTAAAAAACTATTTCCTTCCATTTCTTATCTGCAATAAAGGTTCATCCAAAATAAACAGATCATCACACTCATTCTTTAACAAAACAAACAAACAAACAAATCAAACAAAGCAAACATCAACAACTAGAACTTTCAAGCAAAAACAATTGCATAAGAGATGTTTGTAAACATACAAAAACAAAAGCCAAAGTATCAACTACCTATCTTTTTAAACAAGTCCCAACAACATCCTGAGACATGCCTTAATGGATCCGTTCCTATGATAGACATGATCAACAATGGATAATAGCCCCACCCTAAACAAATATAGCAAGTGACACTACAACTATGTTTTTATCTTTTTTGGTCTTACTTTTTGTGATTTATTTTATTGACTCATTCCCAGGATCTCTCAAGGATGTCCAAAAAGATCTAGAGAAGAAGGAATGGGGGCAATTAAGCGTCATTTCGATTTTCTATTTGTAAGATATGTTTGTAATATTATCATGGCGAATACTTGCTTTTTTAGTATGGAAGTTGTATTAAAATAGTTCGTGAAACAGTTACATGTTAGGTCTTCTATACCTCTCTGTGTGATTGGTCCAAAACATTTTTCACATAATCCCCCCTATACTTTAAACAAAGTTTCTGTATGTCTGGTATGAACAAAGATACTCTTTGCTTGTAGAGTCAAAGTCCACACAATGGATACAAAGTCACCTTGGTAATTCATACCCTGGTGCATCGTATCTGTTCGCTACATCAAACATGATTGTTCAAACAACGAAGTATCTAAAGTGAAGTAAAGTCATGTCATCAACTCTATCCATCATCATATCTCTACTAACTAACAAAAATCACATATTTCTTCTAATTAAAACCATTTTTCTATCTATCATCATAATTCTTCTAAATTAACAATCATCCTGCATAACACATCATCAGTATCATATCCATTCTATATCCACAAATGTTATCAAAACATATCATGATGATAATAAACCTATTAAAAACATCATGTAGCATGTATGGGGCATTCATCTATCAACATCCATCACATCATAAAATGAGACAAAGTATGATTCCTACATCTACATCTACATCATATCCATACATCAATAAGGCATAAGAACACATAAACATACAATGAGGCTGAATCGAAGAAATTATATCTCATATATCATCATGAAAAAGGAATATTTCATAAGTACATCTGTAGTGCCACAAGTGTGATAGGAAAGTACACAATCATAATGTATATACACGAGGTCTTGACTAGACCTATGAATATATATAACAAACATGTCTACAAAATTCCTCTGCACCATGAAACAACATGAAGATCAAGTCCCAAAAATGGCAAGACCGCAAAATGCAATCCCATTGCATCAAGAAAGTCTTGATCCAATGCACCGAACTGGGCAATCGAATCAAACAAGTGACGAGGATGTCTCTCTCTCGTCATAAGAGGTCAGATATTCACTTGCAAAAGATATAAACCAAGATGTTAGGGTTTCACTCTAAACATGCAAAATAACACAAAATGAGACGAGCTAGGTGACAAACAAAATTTATGACGGTAAACGACACATGTTGGGGTTTTAGAACACATGCTAGGTGAAAAACGACATGTTTAATGATAAACAAACACAAGCTAGGGTTTTGAACACGAGCATGGCAACAAATGACATGTTTAATGGTAAACAGACATAAGCTAGGGTTTCACACTAAACAGGAAAAGAAACACAAAATGACACACGCTAGGTGACAAACAACATGTTTAACAGTAAACAAACACAAGCTAGGGTTTTGAACACAAGCATGGCGACAAACGACATGTTTAACGGTAAACAAATAGAAGCTAGGGTTTCACAATAAATAGGAAAGGAAACACAAAATGACACATGCTAGGTGACAAACAACATGTTTAATGGTAAACAAACACAAGCTAGGGTTTTGAACACAAGCACGGGGACAAAAGACATGTTTAACGATAAACATACAAAAGCTAGGGTTTCACAATAAATAGGAAAATAAACACAAAATGACACATGCTAGATAACAAATGATAGTTGGGATGATAAATGAACACAAGCTAGGGTTTTAGAACACAAACATGATGATAAACGACATTCATGATGGTAAACAGACACACTCTAGGGTTTAGAACAAAACTAAGAGGAAAATGACAGTCAGAGAGTCAATTACTAGGTTCCGTGACAAATGCTCAATAAGAGACAGACAAAAGCGCTAGTTTTGAACAAATGCACAGTTTTAGTACAATTGCACAAAAATTTGGGTGCAGTTTCCTGATAAGTGAATAGTTCTAGGACAACTATGCAATTTTCAGACAACTACATAGTTTCTGAACATCTGCTCAAGACAAATGCGCCAGTCTTGAACAACTGTGCACTTTTTGGACAAATGCTGAAAATTCACTTGATAAATGTGCCAAAACTGAGACAACTACGCAGGAATCTCAAAACCACCGCATTTGTTTGATATAACTTTGCACACACAAACCGAGAATGAAAACAAGATGAAAGCAAAGGGAGAGAAGGTACATATCGGGCCACCGATGCTTGAAGGCCATCTATTCCCCCGAACAAGCTCAGAACAATGTGGGGCAACCTTGAATCTCAACATTCTCCCTCAACAACTGCCAAATGTGGAATCCAAAGACAAGAATTAACAAGAGGAACAAAGCACAAATGAACCAATTCAAAAACAACATTTCCTATATAAAACCTCAAGGAAACCCTAATTTCATCTAGGAAACCCTAATTACACTTGGGGAATCTTCCTACTTTGAAATTAGAAGCTCTGAACTAGAAACAATGCACATATTGATATAACATTCCACTGAAAATATCGAAACGACAATACAATAGTGTTAAGAGCATGACCTCAAAGCTTGAAATTTTTGGTCATCCTCTCAAGGGGGCAACACAGAGTCCTACCATCATTCCACTAAACACTGAGGCATAGTGGGGCATAATTGTTTTTCAAAAACTTAATCTTAAAAACAAAAGCTTTGAAACAAATCAACCAGTACTTTGTATGAAAGAGGGGCAAAATGTAGACATGTAAAATTGACTTGACACCTATCACACAACCTCGAACAACATCAAAAAACACTAAACGACATCAAACAACACTGAATGACATCAAACAACACTGGACAACATCGAATAGCCTCAAACAATGTCAAATGATATGGAACATCATCTTTGATCATCTCAAAATCATCCCGTAACATCTCAGAATAACTCAGAATCATCCCATAACACTTTAGAATGACTCAAAATCATCTCGTAACATTTCAAAATGACTCAGAATCATCCCGTAACATCTCAAAATGACTCAGAATCATCTCGTAACACTTGAAAATGACTTGGAATAATCCTGTAATACATCAAAATGACTTAGAATCATCTTGTAACACTTTAGAATGACTCAGAATCATCTTGTAACACTTCAGAATGACTCAAAATCATCCCGTAACACTTCAGAATGACTCAAAATCATCCTGTAACACTTTAGAATGACTCGAAATCATCTTGTAACATTTTAGAATGACTCAAAATCATCCCGTAACACTTCAAAATGACTTAGAATCATCTCGTAACACTTCGAAATGACCTAGAATCATCCCATAACACCTCATAATAACTCAGAATCATCCCATAATGTCTCACATCATCTTGGAATCATCCCATAACATCTTAGAATTATCCTGTAATGTCTCAGATCATCTCGAAATAATACCGTAATGTTCCTACACCACACCACATCGCATCACATCAAAACAACATCAAAAACCCTAATTCCTCTATTAATTGAATAATACAACATTATTTAACTAATTCACTTTTTCATCATTTCAGACAAATTTAATAAATTTCATTTATTTAATAAAGTCCCAAAAAAACCCCAATTCCTCTATTAATGAAATAAAACAACATTATTTGATTAATTCGCGTTCCATCATTTCGACCAATTAAATAAATCTCATTTATTTAATAAAGTCCTAATCCCACCTTATTTTGTCTTGACTAATTAAATAATACCAATTATTTAATTACGTCGCTAAATCATCTTATTCCCCTAAGTGGATTAAATTATAAAATAATAATTTAATTACAACACTTAAAGCTCGAATTACAGAGTGCCAACTAAAGTAAAACCATGGGAGGAACCCTTTTTTGCATGCATTGACAAGGAGTTGCAAAAGTATACACTTGGAAAATGATGCTTTGTTAAACAGTGTACAACAGTATGATTTCACTTCAGGTGAAGGCTTCATTGGTGGTTTATTTCCAAGACACCTCTTGTATCATAAGAAGAGCATGTGGAAATAGAGGAGAGCTCGGTTAATGGATTTCAAAGAGCATGAAGTGAATTTGCATCTTTCTAATTTTGACCTTGCTCCAGTCTAACAGTTTTTATGGCAAAGAATTATATATGTGTAATGGGCTGAGTCTTTGTAATAAGGGAAAGGGGTGTATGTAGTTTGTATATTCTGATAGGGTGTTTTTTGAGTCCTTGTTTTGGGCATGAAATGGGAATGATCAAATGTAATGTCACAATTAGTTATTCAGTTCAGTTGAAACGGGAAGGTATTAGTCTTTTGTAATAGTCTATCTGATTGTACTGGTCTAAATGCCGAATTGTAAAAATCAGTTACTCAGACTATAACTAGGGGTTTTCTTGCTGGTTCTTTTCCGGCAGTATGTCCGCTTGAACCAACATTATGTAAAAAAATATATTAATATTAATAAAATTATAGTGTCTTGCCACTTTTGTTAAAAAAAAAACACTTTTCCCCCAAAATTTGAATAATTAAATCAAACTATTCAAATCAATTATCAAAAATCAAATCAAACTAATGCAACTTTGTTTGCAAAAGTCAAACTTGATTTTCACATTGAAACTCCAAAAAAGAATTAATTAATTAAATCAATTAATTCATATTCCTTACCCACTTTTTGATTGAGAAAATTACGATTGCTGACTAAGCAATCTAAGTTGTTAACTAATCAATCTATTTTGTTAACTAAAACATCACATTCGTAACTAAGCCATCACAAACTTGATTGATCAATCTATTATGTTAACTGATCAATCACATTCGTGACTGGCCAATCTATTTCCCAATCACACAAATTGTGCAGTCCTCTTTGCATAATTCTCTCATGTATAAATCCTCTCAACACACTTCAACCATTGATCTAGATATTCTTCAAAATGATCTTGATCGTCCATTTCAAATATCATTTTCTATATAACAAACCCCTTTCCTCACAAATAAGGATCAGAGAATTAACATACATTGAGCAATGAAGTGCTGTCAAGATCATCCTTGAGAGAGCTTCATCCATTGTCTTCGATCAACCAAACACAAGAAGCATTCATCCACACTTTGCACACAAACTTTGGAGACTTCATTGTGATAAGAGCAATCCAACATCAAGTGAATACACTCCACTATAGGATGGTAAAAACTATCATTTGTATTCATTTCATTTGGTAATCAGTAGGTTCCTCATCATGTTTGCAATAGAATAGTTTCAATTTCGTATGTGTAGGAGTTTTTAGATCCTAGATTTAAGCTTTTTGGCTATAGATTAGATTTCTTTGTCGGATTGCTCTAATGTCCCTTTTGGATCATTAATCTAACGTCTTGATTCCCCCTCACACAACACCATTAGACTCTCATATTCATAATGAATTCATATCAATATTTATCTTTAGTTGATTCTTATGAAATACAAATTTAACCATGTCACTGTGTTTTAAATTATCATATATTTAAGTTTAAAATTCATCATACTCTAAATGGACTTCACATAGTTCCTTTAAAATCAACACTCAAATCATAGGATCAAGTTCTTAATTAACACTAATCTCTCCTTTATGGTGGAATCAACTCTTTTCACTCCAAAATCTTATTATGTTGTAATTAAAAATTACAAAAAAATCACATAATAATCTTTCACGCAATAATCTTACATTTTTTATCATTCATGTAAATGTAAATGTCTATTTATATAATTTTATATAAAATTGAATCATCCTAACCGAACATAACTACTTGCTAATAGAAAATTGATTAGTAATAATGTTTATTATCCTACATACTCCCCCATAATGAATATTTTGAAGAAAAACTCCAAAGTACGTGTTGCAATGCTATCTTGACATAGTGCCTCTCTCTAGCCATCGCTCAAAAAATGGTGATTTTGCATTCTCCAATCATCGATGTATTCATTCTATAATCAAAGATGATCAAACTATAGTTGACCATCATGAGTCACTCTTTTGATACTCAATCCAAACCATGACCACACATAGTCAACTCTCCTCTATCGATAATGTCCTACAAACTCAAAATATTGATCGAACTAGATATTAATCTTAGAACCTATCTTACAATCCAACAACAAATATCTAACTTTTAGGACCAAACAATGTCCAAATTTATCACCAAAATATTATGAAAACTAATAATGCCACAAAAGCAACAAATCTGCAAAACTCAAATTCAATTATCGATAGTACTCTTCCTTATGCTACTGCACTTACAAGAATTTAGTTTCAATTTTGATGATGTCTTACAAGACAATATCTTCAATTCCAAAATTTATTGTTAGCATCTCTTTTAACCAATCTTCCAACACATCAAACTTATTTCAATATTTGATCCAAAAGAAAACAACCTAACCTAATTATATCACCGACACCCCTATGTTTGCATTCTCCAATACATTTCAAATAATCAATCATCAAGCACAACTTAATTTTTAAAACATGTGCTTTTAATCCTTTTTCAAATCATATAAAAAAATTATTCAACGAGCAGCAATATACCTATATGTAAATATGAATATACTTTTGAGTTTTAATGACATCAAATCCAGCCCCACACCTTTGTTTATCTGCATGCCCTTTGCTTGACACTCGCTCTTTCTTACATATGTGCTATGACAATATAATTACTTCGATATTCTAGAGCTTTCACTCTATAGATGCTTAAAACCTACACTCTATACACTTGATCTACATCAATATCACAAAAAATATAACCTCGATCTTAACCCAAAAAGACCCATCTCTTTGTGTCTGACGTCATGCTCATTCTCTCATCGTGATCTGTTTGTTCTTCCACATTTTTATTCTCCTACTCAGGAAACTATTTATTCTTGCAACTACCGATCTTTTGTTCCTTTTCCCCATCCATGTGCACAAGTATAGTTTGACGCCTTCAAATTATGGCCTACACCTTCATTTCATCCTACTAAAGAGGATTTAAAAGCGATTGATATAGTGCCAATACAGAATTCTCCATCAGAATTCCAACAAAATGATATTCCCTTGACAGTTGATACTCTTTATGTGCTCTCCTGCTATACAAAAACTTTAATACAGTAATAAAAAGAAATAACAGTGCTATTCTTCATGGGTGATGCACATTGACTACCCTCAAATGCACAGGCACAAGATTTTTCAATGCTCCGATACAAAATGTTGTAATTAAAATTACAAACAGATCTTTCACACAAGAATCTTACGTTTCTATTCCTAACCAAACATAACTGCTTCTAACAGTAACAATGTTTATTATCCTACATGTTGAATATAATCAACAATTCTCTGGTCAATAAACTTGTTACCCAACTGATCTGTTACTTGGAACACATCCATAAACTAGCTGCTGATTAAAAACCTCCCACCATGTCTATCAAATTCTTTCTTGAAGGCATGTTCATGCTTTTATATAAGAACATATTTTCCATTTCAATTATAAGGTCTTCAAAACTTTGAATCTCTTGAATCCTTTAAGTGTTGACCATATCTAACCATGGTTGATGTTGAAATGGAGGATATGAAGCAGTCGAAGAAACTTTTCTTCCTAAAAATGTGTACAACTTGTACCAATACCATGCACAATCAAGGAAACAAAGTCCAAGACTTTATTTATAGGCTAAATGATAATACTCAAGAATGCTCTCCTAGGATCATTTGAAAAACCAATAACACGATGTTGTTTTGCACTTGCCAAAGGTTTAGTCAACACTCTATGAAACCAAATGCCACATTTAAAAAAGAAAGAAAGAAATTTTCTAATTTTAAAATTACAAGCAACAAAATATATGGGATTAAATTTATACCTTAGGATTAATGGTATAATCAAAAAACAATTAATGCACTAGGAGAGTAGGTGAGAAATCAATGCTTCTACAGAATTTTATTGTGTGTGAAAGTGAAGTAAGGTAACATAAAATTTCATATGCTACATCCATTTGTATATGTAGACTTTGTAGATTCTAAAAGATTCTTTTTTATTATCTTTTGTGAGAAACCAACTTTCAAGTGTAATTGGATGTGCAAAATTAAATTTTTAATTATGGAAGTTTTGCAAAAAATATTTAGAGAAATTCATTTGAAGTGAAGTTCAATGCATAGTTCAGATGAATGCCATTTTTTTTGCAAAGATGATGTTTTCACAGTTTTTAACGGTCAAAATGCTTTGTAGGGAAGTCAAAGGGAATAAGACATTTTAACAAGAAAATCATATTAAGTTGGACATTGTTTTTTTGTAAAGCATAAGTATAAAGAACTTTAAGACCTTTATATGTCTCGTGGAGTTGAAATGTCCATCAAAACATGCAAGTGAAGCAACAAAATATGCAGTTGAAAGGGTAAACTCCACAACTTGATTTCTTCCTTTTGATTTAATAGTTTTGCAAACTCCTAAAAGGGACTTGAAGTGGTTTTGATCATTTTACTGAGGCAAGATGAAATCCCATCATGGAAATTAGGCACCTTTCCTAAATTTTCTAAAGAGAAAAACACGAGAATTAATGACGCTAGGAATTAGCTTAAAGCTAAACAAAGTAGGGGGTTCTTATTTTGATAAGAGAAAAATGAGGTGTGTTGTAAAAGGCATAAAAAATGGCATACTCAACAAGAGAAATTATCTAAATCATCTATGTAGTGCATTTCTAAAATAAAAGAAAGCAAAAATACTTAACTTTCATTTTATCAAACTAAACTAAAAACATGAAGGTCTATCCATAGAAAATATGAATACTATTGTTGCCTTAGCTATCCAAAAAAACTAAAGTGTGTGCACACATGATTAATTTATTTTTCTTGAATTAAGTAGATCCTTGGTAGAATTAAGGATTAAGCTACTTAGATTAATTTAGCCTATGAACTACTTGAAGATTTCTTTGTTTTCGGTCAATTATCCATAGCCTTGATGAGGTTGTCTTTGTGATTCCTTCCAAGATATCGCTCTAATACTGGTTGGGCATCCATAGCCTTGATAGAGCTACCTAGCTCACCCAATTAGTTGAATTTATTACATTTATTTTTATTTTCTTTTCCAGTAATTACAAAGCTTTCCAACTCGTAGGTAGTGAAACCTATTGTTGGTTTGGAAATCATAATGGTAATAAAGGCACATACTTTAGATATTTTACATAATACAAAATTTTGATAACTAATCCTAACTACTTAAGAAGATTAAAGTGTATATGATGTATAAGGTTTCAAGAGGTTCAAGATTTATACAATAAAGAAAATAGGTTTCATGGAGTACAACATATAAGTAGTACTAACAACCAAACTATAAATATACATTAGGGTATGTGTAGGATCATCATGGAAAAAATAGGCCCTTAAGTGGCGATGAAAATTTAGAAAAATCAGAGTTAGACAACTTGACGTAAAAATTTGAATAAGTTATCTATATTATTTCAAAAATATGTAAAAATAGAATCTGTAGCAAATTGAATGTAGTTTCTAACTACTAAGTTTTTTTTTTTTTTTAAATCTATTTGGTGAAAATTTGAAATTTCAATGCAATAGTACTTAAATTTCAGGGAAAAAATAAGAAGTAGGCGTATGTCTGACCACCCTAACCACAATAAAATGATAATATTTTTTTATAAGATTTTAGATATAAGTAGAAGACTCACGTCCCGATGTGATGCATATTTTTTTGTAATTTTTTTCCAAGTAAATAATTAATTATGATTTTTTTATTACAACTTTTAAAAAATATAAAAACTCGTATGTCTGACCACCTTAACTTGGTCAAAACTTCATGAAATTCCTTTTTTTTAATCCTATAGTATGCAGAGCATAGAATGTGACACATGTTTCAAATTCAAAAAATGTTCTACTATTTGAAAGCTATAGATGTTTTTCAATCAGCCTATCAATCAAGACTTTAGTCATAATTCAAATAGAAAATGAATAATAATAATTTATTAAATTCAAAATAAAACGTAATTTATATTGGTGGAAAGCTGAGAATCTCCTTTAAAAACCCTTTTCGTTTCATCAATTTGGGGTAAAAAAAAAGCAGCCACATGGGCGAAGTCTAGAAAAGCAAGGTAAGTTGTTAAACACTTTTTCTGTGTTGACTTCTTAGGATTGGTATGCCCTAGCCAAATTCTGAAGCAAACCAAGCCTAATCCCTAGGTAGTAGGGTTTGTGTCAGACATATCGGATATCCGATTTGAATTATATATAATTTTAATATATGATTTTATATAAATTTTATATATCATTTTATATAAAATTTATTTTATAAATGTAATATATAGTTTTTAATATATAAATTAGAAAAATACAATAAATAGTTTATAGTTTATTTTAATACATCTAGTTGAGAATATACAATATAGTTTATAATATAATATATAATTTATAATTTTTGGTAATCTCTTACGAAAAATTATGTATAATATATAATATATTATATTATTATGTATAATATTTAAGTATTATTTAAATATTTTAGTTAATGTATAAATATTTATATATATTAAGATAATATATAAAATATTACATAACTAATTAATATTACTAATATATAAAATATTTAAATATTATCTCTTTCCCCCCCTCTCTCTCTCTCTCCCCCCTCTCCCCCTCTTCCCCTCTCCCTTCCCCCTCCTAATTCTATCTCCCTCTCACTCCCCTTCTTCCCCTCCTCCCCTCTCCCTTCCCCCTCCTAATTCTCTCTCTCCCTCTCTCTCTCCCCTTTCCCTCTTCCCCTCTCCTTCCCCCTCTTGACTCTATCTCCCTCTCTCTCCCCTTCCCCTTCTTCCCCTCATCTCGTCTCTCTTCCCCCTCCTAATTCTCTCTCTCCCCTTCCCCTCCTAATTCTCTCTCTCTCTCCTTCTTCCCCTCTCCCTTCCCCTCCTAATTCTATCCC
>CM021105.1:246511274-246567455 GCA_007115665.2 Sequoiadendron giganteum | reverse complement strand
CTCTCCCTCTCTCTCCCCTTCTTCCCCTCTTCTCCTCTCCCTTCCCCCTCCTAATTCTCTCTCTTTCACTCTCTCCCTCTCTTCCTTTCCCTCTCTCTCTCTATCTCCTGTCCACCCTCCACCTCATAATTACTCTTGGGTCTATGTGTGCTACAAATCGGATATCTAATTTGTGGCACCAAAATCTTACCGTTACTATACATTTTAAAATGTTTTTCAAATCAGATATCCGATTTGTGGGCCATAGAAAAACCTTAAGTGGGTCGTTTTGGGCATCCCAACGGACCCTACATTCTGTTTGCATGCTTTGTAGGCGAGAAAAATGTTATTTCAAACAGGAAGAGACAAAGATCAACTTTTTGGAGCATCTTCTATTCAAAATTTTCATAAGAAATCATATTTTTAGCATCTTCTTGGAGGTATAATGGGGAGCAATAGTTGTCAGAAGCAAAAACGTAAGAGAAAGCTTACAAAAGAAAAAATTGAAGCATATAGACAAAGAGATAGATAAATTCATAGGAAGAGAAGAGAAGGTATGTCAAATATTGGTGAACCTGAGCCCTTTGGTCTTTCAAGTGAAGAGGAAATTGAATATGTTCGAGGTGAAAATGTTGAACATGATATTGAAATTGAGAATCCTAATGTTGAAATTGATATTGAAAATGTTCAACGTGAAAATGTTGGAATTGAAGATGTTGACCATGATATTGAAATTGATATTGAAAATGTTGGAATTGAATATGTTGACATAATATTGAAATTGGGAATGAAACTATTGAAAGTGATATTGAAAATGTTCAAGCTGAAAATGTTGTAATTGAAGATGTTGAACATAATATTGAAATTGGGAATCAAATTATTGAAATTGATATTGAAAATGTTCCAAGCTGAAAATGTTGGAATTGAAGATGTTGAACATAATATTGAACCAAGTGTAAATTATGTTTCACCGAATTACATGGGAAATGAAGAAAGACATATTCCAAATTCAAGACCTTCAAGAACCCCTAAATGGTTACATGAAATTGATGAGAACATTATAAACAATTTTGAAGGCAAGAGGTCAACACAAACTGTTCAGTTGTGGGCTACGCAAATTTTCAACTAATATTTTAGCAATAAGACATTGACCGAGCAATGCCAACTTTTTGTACAATTGCTAAAGATATAAAAGATGAGACCTTTGCTAGCCAAATTGAAGATTTTTGTGAACAAGAAGAGCGGAAAAAAATCTATTTTTGTCAAAAATCCTTTTAATGCTCTCAATTCTATTGGAAAAAGATAAGAGAGTTGCTCGAAGAGTCGTTACAACTACCCTAGTAAGCCATCAATTGAAAAATGCTCGATTTATGAGACAAACTTGTATTGATTTTGACATAAATCATAAAAATTTGGATAGAGCACTTGCAAGAAGAGAAAGAATAGATTATCCTCTTCAAAATGATATATGGGCTTTTGCCGGGAGGCTTCCACATGTTGATAAGAAGCTAGCCGATAATGTAAAGCAGGTAATTCAATTTTTTTGGCATGATAACTCTAGAGTATCACCCAATGCAAAGGATGTTATAAAGTTAAGAATTGACAATCGAGATCATACACCGCATCCTAAACATTTCTTGGAACAAGCCAGACAATTTTGTTCACAAAATTTATTGAAACACATCCAAATATGGAAATATCACAAAGGACTTTTGAAGGTTTGGAGCCATTTTATTGTGTGCCTCTTAAAATTCATAATACTTGTTGTTGCAAATACCATGTGGAGTTTTCAATGTACCATGAACTATTATGCTATATCCGTTTTACTTTACATACTAATGAAATGTTGCAGGAGTGTGGTGCAATGCATCTTCCTAAATCATCAAGGGAATTTCTAGATCTATTTTTATGTTTAGAGATGATGGTTGCTTTTTCTATAGAAATGATTGTTTAAATGTGAAGTGCTCACAATGTGGTGTCTTGTCAAATTTTGTCCAATGTTCTCATGAGGGTTCTAAACATGAATTTGGAAAGAAGCTTGTTGAGAAAAAGAGATATGAGATAGTCAAATATACTTTGCAGAGTGGAGGTGAAGGTTCTAGACGCGATTTGGTTACCAAAGAATGTAGTGTTGCTGATTTTATTTCAAATTTTAAGGACAATATTTTATACAAGTATGTAAGGCATAGCCATAGGTCTCAGTGCCTGGATCAACAATTCAGGATGTGTAAGGACTCTTTTCTAATTGACACTATTATATCAGTGGTTTATTTTGAAGAAAACTACACATTGCAACCACAAAATAAGGTACAATCTCAGTATTACAATTCCATTCATATTGCTATTTTTGTCCACATAACATATAGATATGCACCTGATAGTACAAAAGAGGATCAAAAGATAATCAGAGAGTATCATTTTTATATGAGTGATGATAGATGTCACTCGTCCGAGTATGTCCAACATTGTTTCGAGAATTTTATTGAGTTCTTTCATGAGCATGATATAACAGTGGGCCGACATCTCGTTTGGTCAAATAACTACATAGGTCAATTCAAGAATGCTTGTATGTTTTATTGGTTGAGTAGAATGCATGTAGAGAAGGGTGTACCTCATATTTGGAGTTTTTTTGAAGTTGGGCATGGGAAAGGGGAGAATGATGGAGCAGGTGCATGTGTAAAGAGAGCTCTAGTTAAGGAGCAATTGAAGATTTCAAAAGAAAAAATAAGTGATACACGTTCTATTGTTGATTGGTGTAGTTCAACACTATCACAGGGAGGGACACTTGATTCAACAGTGTGTAGATTCTTTTGGTTCGTTGAGGAGTGCATAGTGGGAGGTAGATTGGATTGTCATACAATCAAAGATTCTTCAAAGATGCATTCATTTCGAAGCTCAGATGCAAGCATATGGACCATTTGGACACGAGAGTTGGCTTGTTTTTTTCAGAGTTGTATTCAGTGCAAGTGGGATCAATGTAAGTCAAGTGAGTGGGTGGAAACATGGTTTCCATAGTATCTAACTCCTTTATCTCAAACAATATCCATGAAAAATGACACAATGTAAAGTTTAGTTGATTACGTTCATCTTTCAGATCTACTACAACCAAGACATGTTTTTGCAGTTGTTGCACCATAGGGGAATGAAGAGAGATTAGACTATTGGTTGGCTCAATGTGTGCGGGTAAAGCATAAGCTAACACAACCAATGGAAGATGATGATGGATTCATGTATCCTACAGGTTCAGTTGTGGTTGCAGGAACTTGGTTGCGAACATACATGATTAGAAAGAATGGAATACCTACATTTGAAGACTACGAGAAACACAAAACCATTGTCATGTATTCACACCTTGTTAGAGAAATAAATGTTAAGTTGTTGAAGCATCACGCCAAACCAAAGACAAAACAACTATGGACACTTAGTAATGTTAATCATGAAGCAATATTGGATACTCTTAAGCAAAGAGATAACCCTTCAGGCACACTTGAATAACATATTCAAGAATGGAAGGTACAATGATTAGGTTCATTATGCTTAAGTTCATTAGTGTTCTTTATTTAATACTTGCAAAAAGTAATTGGTTGGCTGATGGGACAGTTAGGATACAGTTGAAGAAGTTGAAATTAAGGTAATGCTCTTATATAAATTTTGAAGAAGTAGAAATTAAGGTAATGCTCTTATATAAATTTTGAAGAAGCTGAAATTAAGGTAATGCTCTGATATGGATACAATATTTTCAAACCTTTTAGTTCCATATGCATTTTTTTGCACTTTTTCTATCTATAATCCAAACAAAGAATTCTCTTCAATCTGTTTTCATTTAGTCTTATTACTAACACATTTTGCTACTATGGTAAACTGTATTTTCAATGTGTAGAGTGAAGAGAGGAGGACTAGCATGAAAGTTTGGATTTACAAGTTGTGGAAACATGGTTTTGAATTTGCAAGTTTTGGATACAATTGAAGAAGTTGAAACTAAGGTAATGCTCTGATATGGATACAATATTTTCAAAGATTTTAGTTCCATATGCATATTTTTGCACTTTTTCTATCTATAATCCTAATAGATAATTCTCTTCAATCTATTTTCATTTAGTCTTATTACTAACACATTCTTCTACTATGGTAAACTGTATTTTCAATGTCCAGAGTGAAGAGAGGAGGACTAGCGAGCGTGTTCGAAAGACAAGTGAACCAACAGTCACTCCATCTAGTCGAATTTTGAAAGCAACACGAGATCTATTTCCTTCCCCTAGAGGGGAATATGTTTTGTACTATCAATATATACATGACATTTTATGTCCATATGAATTCTTTGTACTTTCAACTACTTGCATTTGACAACTTTTTCTCCAAGCGAGAATTCATCACCATGGGAAAATACCTCTGAGATAGAGAAAATTGAGAGAGGTTATTGTAGAGGGGCCAAACGCTATCCCATAAGGTCACACGAGAAGTTTCTAAGCATCACGGTGTCTGAATACGAGCATGCTCAAGTTTGCAGCCATTTTGCACTTCAGGCTCTTAAGGGAATCTACCGGTTGAATGTAGCTCAAAGTGATTTCGCGTGTTTTGGTATGAATGAGGACCATGCCTAGCATAAAATTACCCACTCATAAATTTTGGAATAGTTCGTTTCATCACACGAGTTGTAGAACGAAAGTTGCACCACTTTGCAACTTTCAACTACTTGCATTTGATAACTTTTTCTCCAAGCGAGAATTTGCCACCACAGGAAATCACCTTCGAGATAGAGAAACCAAGAGAGGTTATTGTAGAGGGGCCCAACACAATCCCATAGGGTTAGACGAGAATTTTCTAAGCATCACGGTGTCCAAATACGAGCATGCTAAAGTTTTCAACCATTTTGCACTTTAGACTTTTAAAGGAATCTGCCGGTTGAATGTAGCTCAGAGCAATTCTGCATGTTTTGGTGTGAAAGAGGACCATGCCTAGCATAAAATACCCACCTCAATGCGTCAGAACAATCTATTTGGTCACACGAGTTGCAGAACGAAAGTTGTACCACTTTGCAACTTTCAACTACTTGCATTTGATAGCTTTTTCTCCAAGCGTGAACTTACCACCATAGGAGAATTCCTCTAAGATAGAGAAAACTGAGAGACGTTATTATAGAGGGTCCCAACACGATCCCATAGGGTCAGACGAGAAGTTTCTAAGCATCACAGTATCCGAATACAAACATGCTAAAGGTTGCAACCATTTTGCAATTTGGACTCTTAAGGGATTCTGTCGGTTGAATGTAGCTCAGAGTGATTCTGCGTGTTTCGGTACAAAAGAGGACCATGAATAGCATAAAAAAACCCACTCGGATGCGTCAAAATAGTCTGTTTGGTCACACGAGTTGCAGAACGAAAGTTGCACCACTTTGCAACTTTCAACTACTTGCATTTGACAACTTTTTCTCCAAGCGAGAATTCACCACCATAGGAAAACACCTCTGAGATAGAGAAAACTGAGAGGGGTTATTGTAGAGGAGCCCAACATAATCCCATAGGTTCATACGAGAAGTTTCTAAGCATCACGGTGTTTGAATATGAGTATTCTAAAGTTTTGAGCCATTTTGCACTTTGGACTCTTTAGAGATTCTACCAGTTAAATGTAGCTCGAAGAGATTCTGCATGTTTTGGTACGAAAGAGGACCATGCCTAGTGTAAAAATACCCACCTAGATGCATCAGAACAATTCGTTTGGTCACACGAGTTGCAAAATGAAAGTTGCACCACTTTGCAACTTTCAACTACTTGCATTTGACAACTTTTTCCCCAAGCGAGAATTCACCACCACAGGAAAATGCCTTTGAGATAGAGAAAAACTAGAGAGGTTATTGTAGAAGGGCCAAACAAAATCCCATAAGGTCAGATGAGAAGTTTCTAAGCATCATAGTGTTCAAATACGAGCATGATGAAGTTTGCAGCCATTTTGCACTTTGGACTCTTAAGGGATTTTGTCGGTTGAATGTAGCTCAGAGCGATTCTGTGTGTTTCGGTGGGAAAGAGGACCATGCCTAGTGTAAACGTACCCACCTATACATGTTAGAATAGTCTGTTTGGTCACACGAGTTGTAGAATGAAAGTTGCACCACTTCGTAACTTTCAACTACTTGCATTTGACAACTCTTTCCCGAAGCGAGAATTCACCACCACAGGAAAAGAATTCTGAGATAGTGAAAACTGAGAGAGGATATTGTAGAGGGGACCAACATGATCCCATTTGGTCAGACGATAAGTTTATAAGTGTCACGGTGTTTGAATATGAGCATGCTAAAGTTTGCAATCA
This sequence comes from Sequoiadendron giganteum, assembly GCA_007115665.2. Taxonomy (NCBI): domain Eukaryota; kingdom Viridiplantae; phylum Streptophyta; class Pinopsida; order Cupressales; family Cupressaceae; genus Sequoiadendron; species Sequoiadendron giganteum. The sequence continues at coordinate 246,561,173 of CM021105.1, read as the reverse complement.
TTTTGCACTTTGGACTCTTAAGGGATTCTACTGGTTGAATGTAGCTCAGAGCGATTCCGCATGTTTCAATGCATAAGAGGACCATTCCTAGCATAAGTGTACCCACTTGGATGCATCCCAACTATTTACAACCACTTTTTAAACAATTTTTTAATAAAACTTCATTTTTGCACTTTCTTGCAAAAGTTGTTTGACAACATTTTAGCAACTTGACAACTTTTTACATTTTTTGACAAATGACCCCAAATCACTTAAAAATGAATCTAAATGAATCCAAATGGTCATGGATGACCTTATTAAACCCAAGAAAAAAATCATAGAATACATGTACTTACTTCGGAACCATACCATCAAACTGACCTTGAACGCTAGAAAAGGGCGTCCAATTAACCCACTTTAACAAAGGAACTCTCCTTAAATTTTACTTCCCACTCAAAATACCATTAGAGAGTCCTCAAAATACCTCCAAAACCACAAATTATTCAGCCACTAAGTCAAAAATTTCTTGCTAAGACCCTCTTTCATTAAACCCTCATTTTTCACCAAATAAGTAAGGGTTTATTGAAAAATTCATCTCCAGACCTCATTCAACCTCAAAATCTTTTCAAAAATTCTTATTTAACCATGAAAAAACTTAATTCACCTTAAAAATATGCTTCCCCCAAATTTCTCACACATTTCCTTCTTAAAACCTCTCAATTTCACCCATTTTCACTCTTTGTTCAACTAGGGCTTCAAGCCCAAACATCCAAATGAACTACCCTACATTTGAAAACCTTCTATCACATCAAACTCCACTTGATAACATTGAAACAACCAAGTTCTAACCTTCTTCCAAACTATTTATTTAATTTGCTACTTCAAGCTATGCCTCCTAGGCGTAAATTCATGGTTTTTCCACAGGGACGACATAGAAATCTCCACCAAATGTGTTTGCCACAACTAGATATCTATTCCTACACCTAATACTATTCTAACCAAGCCCATTCCACTAAATAAAAACATGAACAATAGGTGGAATGGCCTCTTAATATATTCTGACCCTCAAACCCTTAACTACAACCTTAAACAAGCAACTTCAAGTGAGATGGTTAGTTTGAAGTCTGAAAATACTCTGACAACAGGTGTGAAGGTTGACACAGGTTTGAATACTGAGTTGGAAGTAAATTGGTATGCTAATGTCATGATAGGGTCCATTGTGTGTCCATTTGTATGGAAGAATGTTGCAAAGCATGAAGGTTTTACAGGTACAATATGTACAAATGTACTTGTTGCTGGTAAGATAAGAGGATTGATGACAGGGATGAAAGGACAAAAAGAACAAGAACCCAAGGATAGATGCAAGAATGAAGCTATGATAAAGAGGAAGGCATTTCAAGTAACTATTGGTAAGAGTTTGATTGCAGGCATAAAGGCAAAAACATCATTTGGTTTTGATCAAGGAGTAGATAGAAGATAAACATCAGGTTGGAATGCAAAGATGCTGACTTATCCAAGTGAAAGAAATGTCAAGGATGTAGGGTAGATTGTGGAATCACTGTCTATGAACCAAGGAAGGAGATTTTTAGACCAGAGGGTAGGTGTAAAGTTTGGTGGAATTGGTGTAAGACACAACTAATGTAACATGAGTTCTTTTTATGCAGGGTTGTATGGTGCAGGTGCACCTAAGCACATGAAGTTCACAAATGGAGGTCAATTGGTCAAGTGTAGGTGTTAATTTTAACCCAATTTTGTGGTGAGGTTAACCCTGATACCCACTGAATTCAATCCATTGGAGTGCAAGATTACCCTATATGGAACCATACAACACAAAGAAACTTCAAAAATTTGGAAAAACTCAAGAAATTGCAAGAAAACAATGAAATTTAATTGCTTTTTCTCAATGAACAACTTCTCCAACCTTCCCTTCAAGTTCACAAGCCTATTTAAAGGTTTTCCCACCAAATTCAATAGTTACAACTACTTTTCAAACCCAAATGACCATTGGGCTTCCTCTTTACAACCTTCTGGCATTCTTAATGACATCTTTTCATAATTTGCAATATTTTGCAACTTCCTCATTGTAATGCACAAAATGACACCAATGACTCCCTAATGACCCTAAAACATCATGTAGTGTGATACAATGACATTTGTGTATTTAAACTTTAAAGTTAAAATGTTAAACTTTACCATTGTTCTTGTCTTCAAAGTTGTTTAAACTATATAATATAACCATAATATAACTAAGCAATATATGATATAATTTAACCATTATTCATTATTTTTTATTGTGAACTATATAATATAACCATTATTTTTTATGCTATTGTACATTTATATTTAACCATTGCTCAAGATTAAATTTTTAATAAATTTTTAAACAATTTAAACATGCACATGAGGAACAAATTATTTCGATTCTCAACTTCTATGTATCAAATTATCCAATAATCAAGTGTATGTCCATATACAAAAATGGCATCAATGCCAACTCAAACAAAGTTTTACAAAATGTGGCATATGCCATCTCAATTTCTATTCAAAATATACATGCCAAAATGTCCATCTCATCCTAAACTACTGGTGGATCATCAAAATGGAGCATCTCGATATCTATTCAAAATATACATGCCAAAATGTCTATCTCATCCTAAACTACTGGTGGATCATCAAAATAGAGCCTCTTTGAAGCACTCTTTGGCTTTGAAGGAAACTGCACAAGAAAAATTGAAACCACAATTGAGGTTAGTTATATTATATAATTTAAAATCAAATAATTAACATCAAAATCAATATACATTGAATTATAATTGAACTCTAAAATTGAAATCTTGATTACCTCATATGTACGTCTCTTCACACCTTTAGGAGTCCTAGGATATACCTGTCTCAAAGAACCAATTCTATCAAATTTTGCAATGTCAATCTATATATGTGAACAAAAACATAAAATTGATACAAGTTAGCATACAATTGTGAGTAATAGGAACATATTTACCAAACATAAAATAAAATAAACACATACCTCTTTAGGCATCTCTTTTTCTTTATCTCCTTCAAGTGTTTTGAAAAATCCTCCTTGAGGTGTTTCAACACCTACTCCTTCAAGTGTTCCAACACCTACTCCTTCAGGTGTTGTGACACTTGTCAACAAGGATGTGTAGCTCATAACCACATGTACATATAAAAATGACAAATATATGAAATTACCAATCTATGTTGATGTATGTATAATCACTATAAGATCTTAAAAAACTTAATTCAATTGAATTTGAGTTCAATTACCTTTCCCTTATCTACCATTCTGCCTCCAAAGTCTGGAGAGTGCTGCACCTCGCTTACTCTAGGTGTTTCCTACAAGAGAAAAATAAGATAAACATATAAGTTAATATATAAAATTTTATTAATGACAATTCAAATGACAAGCAAGTATATAATAAAAAAATGTAAATGAGTGAGTGTGAAAATATATACCACATGCATGTTGAGGCCAAATGAAATGGCCCTGAGGGTGCTATTAGTAACATGTCTAAGCTCCTCCTCAGACATCAATTGTTAAATAGACCATGTAAATAAATATTAGTACTTGATACTATCTCTTATTAATATTCATTTAAAAAAAATGCAAGTTATGAATTTACAACTTAAATATTACCTGTGTAACTATTCCAACATCATCCTCTTTAGCAGTAGAGGACTCTGCATGGTGTGCTCCAATCTCCTATGTCTAATCTCCTATAACGTCCACATCATGGAGCTCATAATCAGATGTGTCCAAGGGATGCTCAGTGGGTTGTACAAGAGGACCCAAGCATATTTGGTGGCACACAGTGCAAGTATGTGGCACATAGATATGTGGACCTAAGGAGGAGGATGCAACAACAATCGATACATTTTCAACATCACCAGCATGTGGTTGAGCTACTGTAATAGTATGGGAAATGAAAAATATCACTCAAAGAGTGAATAGCCTGAATATTCTATGTGGATGCATCCTCGATAATATCTGGATGACGTACTAGAGGTGGCTGAGGAAGGGGAGGAGGGTGAACAAATGGACCATGGACTACTCTAACTGTCCCTGGTCTATCTTGGGGCATACCTCCACCTACACCCTGGAAGGGTTTAATGTCAAAGTAATTGACATGATTCCCTAGCACAAACTCAACGTATAATTTTTTAATAAAGTAAAATGGTACATCACTATTGTTGTTGGGTGGTTTATCAAAAACCATGCACCAACGTTCCCAAAAGTTATCTGCAATACCCTTATTTGTGCACCATTTTATATAAAGTTTTGGTTTATTAATGTTAACTAGCAAACCGATGCGGGGGTTAACAAATAAAGAGGCTATTTGGGCTTTTGTTATTTTGAGATCTTTCACATCTTCGTAAGACAATCCACAGGAGTAATATTCCTTGATGCTTTCTCGCCATGAAAGAAAGACATTATGTTGGGTGGTTTCTATATTTTTAATTATTTCTTTCAATGTGTTTGTCATCTTCCTTAATCGAGGGATTGTCTTATAAACATCACAAATGCTCCTCAATTGCTCCAATTTTTCACCAATTAATTCTTCAATTGATGGGCGTGGAGGTGGTGGAGGGTTTGACATTTGTGGGTTTTGATTCTCAGCCATAATACCTGATTGAAGTTCAAAACTAATTAATCTAAATGAAATTACACAATATAAATTAAATTAGTGTAAAAAACCCTAGTTTTTAATAAAAATCTATAAAACACCCTAATTTTTAATAAAAAAATGTTAAAAACTAGTTAAAATTATATAAAACTCAAACAAAAATTGAGTAAAACAAAAAAAAACCAAAGAATTACCTTGAAAATTAGATATCAACTAAAAACGGATATCGGATTTGCGTCCACTATCATTGTTTGAGTCACTGGACATTTCAAAGAGTTAAAATGAATTCGAAATGACCTTTTTTTAATTTATATTGCCCGACCCCAAATCGGATATCTGATTCAAATTGGATATTCAATTTTTTTTACTTTTAAAAATCAGATATTCGATTCAAATCGGATATCCGATTTGTAAAACTTAGGCTTGGGCATTGCTATGGAGCAATGTACTAACACCCAACCCAAACAAAAGTTAACTCGAGATTTTTACATTTTTTGGCGAGTGCAAAATGCTATTTTTTTCATATCGCCACTTTTTGACCCATCATGATCTTGCACATTCCCATTATGTCCATCCTTTATTAAAGGTTACCATCCTACTTCTTTAAAAAACCTTAACAAATAAAAAAATCCTAAAACCAAAATGAGAAATAAAAAAAAAAAACTAATCTAAACAAAAACAAATAATGAAGAAAGAAAACCCTAAGCTACTATATACAAGGCAATTCCTAGACCATCAAAGCCTAGAAATAATGCTTTAAGAATTGACTATTGATAGGTAAGGGAATGTCTTCTCTTGTCATATTATTAAACCCATAGGTTCTATCTCCTAGTATTTATAAAATATGAAAAAGACAACCATAATTTTTAAAATTTTCCATGATCACCTTTCTTCTCACATGCTTTATCTCAACATAAGACTAAATCAAACATTCAAAAATATTTAATCTTAGCTCTCTTATCAAACTATCTTTAAACTACCCCTTTATTTTTTATAAATTTTTTGATAGCTTGGTCTTGTTTTTCCTCTAAGTGTAAAAGTTGGATTAATCTAGATTATAATTTATCGTTTATGTAGAAATAGTCATGTGCAAATTGCAAGATGATAATCTTAAGATTAGTTTGGAATAAATGATCTAACCCATATACCAAACGATAGGATGATTTTCTTGAGGTACTTTTAACTCCCATCCTATTGAACCATAAACAATTTTTTAACAACATATGTCATTCATTTGGATTATGTTCTAGTATTTTTTTTTATAATGTTGAAAAAAATTTATTTACATTGATAGACTACAACTCTATTTCCTTATGGGTAATAATTATATGAGAAATTTAAGATAATATCATGCTCAAATTCCCAATTGGAAAACCTAAAAGAGGAAAAAGTGGGTCCATTGTCGCATACTAGAGCATAAGGAACCCTAAACTTGGTCAAGATATTACCTTCTAAAAAATTTATGATCACCTCTAATGTACATTACTTGCAAAATATAACCTTAGTTAACTAGGTATAATAATAAATGGTAATTAATACATATCTATGTCTCGTAGAAGCTAGTGAATTAGTCATTACAACATAGTCCATTTTCCATTGTGAAAAGGGATGGATTCTCATAATAGATTGTAGATGTTGAGCTATATTCCTTTCTTGTATTACTATGGTTCAGAAAGTGTGACAAAACTTCACATGCATTCAAAGATATTTAAATATTGTTGGCTAATAATATCCAACTTGTAGAATTTGATGTGCAATTATAATGTTGGACCCATGTCCAATGCTAAATTTATCATGAGATTCCTATAGGACTTGGTCAACTTATGTTTTTCTTAAACACCTCAAATAAGTCCCTTAATGGTTTTGCTTGGACAATGCTCCTCCTTTGATCATGTAACTTTTACTTTGAAATATCAAATCTATTCTTTGAGTAGAATATAATTTTGGAGGACACTTATTACTTACCAAATAGTGAATGGTATCAATATACCATGCTTGTCCCTTGAAAATGTATCAACAACAAATGATGACATTAAAAATTGGGATCAATCTCAACCATAGTCTTGGTTAATACTTGGCCTCAAACCTACTTCATGGATGCAATTTCCATATCAAACTCTTGTAATATGGAAATCCATTTTCTCCCTTTTTCTCCCAATTAATTATGCATTAGCAAAGTTCTAACTACATTATTTACCACAATTGCAATCACCTAACTTTTGAGGATGTAATGACAAAGTTTCTCCATTTCTCTTACAAGAGTATAAGATTTTTTTCCATGTTTGGGTACTTCAAATCTTGGTCTTTAAATGGTTCTCTCATTAAGGCTATAGGTTTTTCTTCTCCTTGATAATTTCTTTGATTGAGCATTATCACACATGTATGCTTAGAGGCAGATGAGTAGACATAAAAAGGTCTAAAAAAATTAGAAATTGTCAAAAATAAAGCTTAATCATTTTTTTATTTCCTCAAATGATACTTTGGATCTTGGTTTCCATTCTATGCTTGCATCCTTCTTTAGCATTTAATTTAGTGGCCTTACTCTTTCTATGAATCTAGTGATAAAATTTCTCATACTAAAGTAAGATTGAAGCTATTTTTTGTTGGTGAGAGTTTGAATCATTATTATTGCTTCCACTCTATCTAGATCAATGGAAATTATATTTTCTAAATTAAAATGACCCATCAATTTTCCTTCTATCACCCCAAAAACATACATTTTTGGATTCATTGATATATTGTGATATGAACATCTTTGTAATACTTTTCTTAATATGTTATGCGATCTTCTCTATTCTTGGAAATATAGTCAAGTCATCCATGTAGATGATAATACATTTTCCCACTAGACCCTTGAGAACTAGATCCATTGCACATTGGAAAGTGGTTCCTATAGTGATAATTTGAAGGGCATTCTTTCATAGGAAAATGTAACCCACTTTGTTGTAAAATTATTTTTGAGTATATCCTTGTGATTAACAATCACCTAATTATATCTTGACTATCCATCTAGGAAAGATATCATCTAAAATCCAATTACCATTTGCAACACATCATCTAGAGAAGGTAGAGGAAATTTTTCCTTTTCTTATGCTTTAATTTTAAAAGTTAAAAAAATTTATACATAACCTAATATCACTATTCTTCTTCCTAATTGACACTATATTAGCCACCTAGGCAGAGTTTCTTATCAACAAGATGTGTATAGGAGCAAATTTTCACCCCTAACACAAATTCCCCTTTTAACCCTTTCCACTTTAGAAGACCAAATTCAAAGTGAAATTCCACCTAAGCCCGCTGCCTTCATTCCACTTGGCACCTGTTTTGAGCATCAGTAGAGGAATAACTGTCGAGGACGCCCACGTGACGTAGAGATGTCCACGCGACACATAGACGTCTGCACGGCACGCTTACATCCCTGACATATTCTTGCGTCTTGAGCCTGCAGTGGTGTTAGAATTCCCATTGGGAGTCGACTTGTAATGCCCTCTTTGGCCGACCGACCCGAAGATGGCCATTTTCTTCCCTCTTTCCTTAAAACTCACTCACCTTCATTCATTTCAGGGTTGGTTGATCTCTTCACATCCTTTCTATATCCTCTACAATCTCTCCACAAGATCCAAGCAACTTCTTCACCATCTCTCCAATCTTCACAAAAAAATTACACTTCACAGCAACAACATCAACACTCCATCACTTCAGTAGAGCAAGTGTGGAATGAAACACCATTGCAAAAAAGGCTTGAGTTCCTCTCATTTTCTCCCCCACTAGCCTTGAGCATTTTGGGTAGAGGTGGTAAGCTTTCACTCCTCTCCTCTATTATTTGGTTGAGTAGCATAACACTGTTTTGTAGTGCTTTAGTGATCTTTACTTCATTTCCTACTTTTCTCTCTATCTATCTGGCTGTCCATGGAGGTGGGAACACCAAAATGGGGGTTTGATTGAGGAAAACCCCTATACAGCCCCAACACTCTCTCTCTCTCTCTCTCTCTCTCTCTCTTGTGTGTAGGTATTGAAGACATTCACGAGCTGGAGGCTTCATCATTCATACAGTTGTAAGCATTTCCTTTCCCTTCTTCTCCTTAGCTTTATCATTTATATTTCACTCTATTCTAGTTCTATTACATTCTACAACTTTATCACCTTCTAGAAGTTCTTAGCAATCAACTTGCGAGTAGCCACTATATTGTCTTTTATGATAAAATCTTTGGTCCGTGTGAGACACCAATGCGCTGCATTTTCGTTTACATTCTACACTGACGTCCTTTGGCTGAGAGATTGTTGGTTTGTTCAAAGAATCTCTGTGACCTGCTCTTTCTTATTCTAGAACTCTCGCCGCTGTCCTTTGAGGTAGTTTGGGGTAGTTCACCCTGTGAGGCTCTCTGAATTAAGAGAACTCGTGAGTAGCGAATCCTCCTTCTCTACATTTTGGTGAACCCGACGTGAAGAACAATGTTCTTCAAAAACTAGGAATTTATTTACCCCTATTGGTGGGGTCATAACTTTTGACTCGGTGCTCAGGTTTCAGAACCATTGGCACCATTGGAAAGGTCTCATAGAGAACTAATTCAATCCATAAAATACTAGTGTCTTTGATAGTCAAATTTTAAGGACCGACGCAAGTTCCAAACCCAAATTATGCTCCGAAGACCTCTAAAAATGCAAATTACTAGAACATAGAAAATACCAAAAAATTTGAAATGAATTTAATATCTTGTTTTATTAGCTTTGTATCTAATTTTTTTCAAAATGTTAATGATGTTTCGTTTCATGCATGTGATGGTGACTTGGCTTTGCCCATGTCACTTGATATCTTTGATCCTTCTCATGAGATTCCTCCTGCTTTGGAAGATATCTTGTTGCAAGAAGATGAAATCATTGATACCTTCCTTAACTTCACTCTACCTTCTATTCATTCCAATGCACTCTCCTCTAGAGATGATGCATTTGTGAATGATGAATCTCCTACTCATTCCAATGCACTCTCTTCTAGGGATGTTGCATTCATGAATGACGAATTTCTTATCCATTCTAATGCACTCTCCTCTAGAGATGATGCATTAGCGAATGATGAATCTCCTTCCACATTTGATCTTGTTTGGATCGATGTTGAGAATATGTCTTCTAATAATTATTCTACTAGTTGCAATGATTCTATAAATGTAATCTATGTCTCTGCTGCCCCTCAAAGGCCTAAGAGACTGATCATTTACGTGACTCCAGCTAGTCCTTCTCCTGAAAGGGTTTGTTCTATCGATGGTATTCCATTTGATAGTGACTCTCTTGATCCTTCTAAGGCTCCCTCTTATAGAGTGGTAGCCCGTACCTTTGATACTAGAATGAATAAACAACTAAGCCTTCCTCAAGCACCTAAACCTATGACTAAAGAACCTAGTGATAACGATCTTGTCGAGCAACCCCAGGTTACTCTGAATAAGATCTCACTATGGGACTTGCTTCAGTTTGCTTCGATTTATCAAGGTATGCTTCAAGAATCCTTGCAAAATATCCTCTTGCCTTCTTCCGCTAGGCTGGCAGATGCTGATGCGTTGTTAGCATATATTCATGTAGATTCGTTGAATATTACATTCTATTTGCAAGAGCTCCCACCTCCGGAAGTACATAAGCAAGCAAATCCTCTAATGATTATAGTTAACATTAATAAGATTGGTATTAGACATACTCTTGTTGACACCGGTTTGGTGCTCAATGTATGTAGCATTGATCTATTACCTAAGATTAATATTGATCCATCTTCTATTAATGCTTCTTGTTGAAATTCATGGGTTTGATAATGTTGGTCGAAAACCTTTAGGCATGATAGTCCTGCCTTTGATGTTGGGACCTGTTACCGAACCTACCCTTGTATATGTTATGTCAGAGAAGTTGCTTTATAACCTTCTTCTTGGTAGACTATGGATTCATGCTATGTAGTCCCATCTACCTTACACAAATCTACTAAGTTCATTTGTAATAATTGAGTAGTCATAGTCAAGGCTGACCTTGATGCTATGCACTTATGTGAGATGGCAGCTATCGGTCAAGCTTCAGTTGTGCCTACTCTTATCCCTTCAGTATCTTCCAATGTGCTGATGTTTACTCTAGCAGTACCTACTACAAAGGATACTCTTGAGATAAGTGTCCCTAAAGAAGATCTTTCTGAAGCAAGAAATCAAAGGAATGCATGTCTTGGTGATGATTGGGGTCCTTCAGACTTTACAAATTCCTTCATTCATGAATATAAAGTCGACCCGATCCGCTCAAACCTTTCGAGAAAATCTTTCACACTCACTATCAAAGATGGTTATTCTTCTGTATTACGAGATAATGTGGATGCGAATTGTAATGTTGTTAGTGTTGATCCCCCTTTTGAGGAAGATGATTGTGCTTTTGCTAAGGAGGATAATGCTGACAGTCCTATCAAGATGGATGACAATGATCCCATAGAGGAGTACATTCCCCCTTGTTGGAATAATGCTCTCTATGAGGATCCCCCCTCTTTCCAAGAATTGCAAACACGTTATGGCCCTAGCTTTAGGCTCATCTCTAAGTATGGTTATGGGCATAAAGGTTGTGGGTGTAACGAACAAGGAATTCAGGTCCCTGTAGAATTTGTGCCTTGCAAGAATAATCTAGGGCTTGGTTTCTTGAATGAACAATCTAAGTAGAAACCATGATTGAACATTAATGTGAGGTCTGCTCAACTTTGTTCTCACAGATTGGTCTATCCTCCTTTGTCTTTTGTCTTTGTATCTGCTTCTGGTGAGTAGTCAAACTTTTCTCCGCAAGAGAAAGGGTTGCTTCCTGCTCCTCATCCTTTGTCTAAACAAGAGCTTATTTTGTTGTGGCTTCTTAAAGCCTGCTTAATTACTCTTCCTCCTACATGCAAGAATTCTCATAAACATTCTTTCTACGCATACCATCGAGTGCCAAGCCATTCCACTAGTGAATGTAAGGCCTTGAAGGACAAAATACAACAACTTCATGATTTAGGTGCCATCACTCATTTGTTTGCTGATGCACCTGGCTCTTCTTAAACAACAAGTGATATCAAGGTTTACCTCTATCTTGTTCTAAGTATCTTGCATGGTTCTCCTCCCCTGTATGTTGGGGGTAGTGATAACTTGTTTCTAGAGATATGCGTCCTTCTTAAGGACCCCCTCTATCTCTCTCTATATCTTTTGAATGTAGCGTCCCTTGAGTGGACCCCCTTTTCTTTTGAAGGGTCCCCAAGGGACCTCTTTGAAATATTTTCTCCTTCAAATCACATCTTGGCATCTAGCTTGGGGGCAGCCTGACTAGACCGATTTCACATCTTCATGTCTAGCCCGGGGACAACCCGACTAGACCTACTTTACATCCTTGTGTCTAGCTTGGGGCCAGCCTAACTAGACTTCACTCTTCAAACAACGTGTCCCTTGAGTGGACCCTTCTTCCTTTTGAAGGGTTCCTGAGTGACCCCTTTGAAAGAATTCCAACTTAATGATGGTCTACATGACTATTTGCTCGATGATACAGGCTCTACTCCGAAGTGGGTTTTTATTTTATCACTTTTACTCAATGATATGGGCTCTACTCTGAAGCGGGTTTTGCTTTTATCACTTTTACTCGGTGATACGGGCTATACTCCAAAGCGGGTTTTTCTTTTATCACTTTTACTCGGTGATATAGGCTCTACTCCGAAGCGGGTTTTTCTTTTATCACTTTTACTTTGTGATACAGGATCTACTTCGAAGCAAGTTTTGCTTTTATCACTTTTACTCGGTGATACAGGTCTTCCTCCTTGAGTGGGGATTTCTTTTATCACTCTTACTCGGTGGTACGGGTCTTCCTCCTTGAGCGGGAATTGATTTTACCACTCTTTCATTCGTAAACTCTTGTATATATTGGATCAAAGATTTGTGTCTTCTTCATCCTGATTATATGCCCTCTCTTTCCTCATCTCAAAATTCTTCTATGTGGTAGTGTCTTTAATTTGGGGATGATGCATAGTACTGAGACAACCTTTTACGTTGAGGTCTCTTTACTTTGCTAACTCGAATCCTTTAGCTTTTTATGTTCTAACATTGTCATCTTGTGCAGGTCTTTCTAACCCTACTGCTTCTTCGATCTACTTTACCGAAGCACTCATCAGTATTCATGCTCGCTAAAGTGGGGGAAAAATGTATAGGATCGAATTTACACCCCTAATGCAAATTCCCCTTTTACCCCTTCCCACTTTAGAAAACCAAATCTAAACGCAAAATTCCACTAAACCTGCTACCTTTGTTCCACTTGGCACCTATTTTGAGTGTCGATAGAGGAATAACTGTCGAGGACGCCCGTGCGGTGCAGAGACATTCACACGAAATGTAGACGTCTGCATGGTGCACTTACGTCCCTAATAGATTCTCGAATCTAGAGCCTATAGTGGCATTATAATTCCCATTGGGAGTTGACTTGTAATGCCCTCTTTGGTCGACCAACCCGAAGATGGTCGTTTTCTTCCCTCTTTCGTTAAAATTCACTCACCTTCATTCATTTTAGGGTTGGTTGATCTCTTCACATCATTTCTATATCCTCTACAATCTCTCCACAAGCTCCAAGCAACTTCTTCACCATCTCTCCAATCTTCACAAACACTTTACACTTCACAACAACAACATCAACACTCCATCACTTCAGTAGAGCAAGTGTGGAACGAAACACCATTACAACAAAGGCTTGAGTTCCTCTCATTTTCTCCCCCACTAGCCTTGAGTGCTTTGGGCGGAGGTGGTAATATTTCACTCCTCTCCTCTATTATTTGGTTGAGTAGCATAACATTGTTTTGTAGTGCTTTAGTGCTCTTTACTTCATTTCCTACTTTTCTCTCTATCCATCTGGTTGTTCGTGGAGGTGGGAACACCAAAATGGGGGTTTGACTGAGGAAAAACCCTATACAACACCAACACTTTCTCTCTCTCTCTCTCTCTCTCTCTCTCTCTCTCTCTCTCTCTTGTGTGCAGGTATTGAAGACATTCACGAGCTGGAGGCTTCATCATTCGCATGGTTGTAAGCATTTCCTTTCCCTTCTTCTCCTTAGCTTTATCATTTATATTTTACTCCATTCTAGTTCTATTACATTCTATTACCTTATCACCTTCTAGAAGTTCTTAGCAATCAGCTTGCGAGTAGCCACTTTACTGTCTTCTGTGATAAAATCATTCTTTGGTCCGTACGAGACACCAACGTGCCTCTAGGACACCAGCACGTCACGCAATTGTCTGCATTCTGCGCTGACGTCCTTTGGCCGAGAGCTTGTCGGTTTGTCCAAAGAAGCTTTGTGACCTAATCTTTCTTATTCTAGAACTCTCTTTACTGTCCTTTGAGGTTGTTTAGGGAATTTCGCCCCGTGAGGCTCTCTGAATGAAGAGAACTCATGAGTAGCGAATCCCCCTTCTCTACAAGATGATTCTTTTTGACAAAAATATCTTAACTTATTTAAATATTCATGACTCCAACAAGGTGTTTACAGGTCTTTGTTTTTGTTTGAAAGGTTTGGTGCTAAGATTTAGTGGTATAATTAGTATGATGATGAAATTATCACAAATATTAAAATCTCCATAACTCTATGCTATCACTTGATGATAATATTTTATGACTTTGGAAATACCACCTGTCTCTTTTGGAGTCCATATTTTATCGATACAAATATTTTTAGGTTCTATTTCTTTCCCCAAATCGAAAGGTACATATTTTCCCCCTTTTGAATTTTGTTTGTATTTCTATTCACTAGTCTAGTCATTATCAAAGTCTCTCTAACTCTACCATCCCTTAGAGATTATATTGGTCTTCATTTTTCTTATACCTTCACCATCAAACTTCATCTCTTCTCAGTTTACTGCATCAATAATTTGTGCTTTCAAATTTTGTTAGAACTTGTGATGAATTCAAATATATGTTGTCATCAAATACTTGAAAACTTGTTATGTTTTTAGGTACTTATGGTATTAATATTAGCTCAATTAAAAATCTCTTTAATATTGACCAAGCCAACGACTCAAGTTTACCTGCTACAATAGTTAAGGTATCTACTATATGGTTTTTCTTTCTAGGGATGGATTAAACATTGAAGGTGTCAAATCCTTACATTAAATTCTATACCATGTTTCTATTAATTTTATAGCTTCTTGTAGTGGAAAACATATTGCTCTATGAATTTCCTTACTATCAATCTTAAATCACCAAATACATGCAACACCTTTACTATTTTCTTATGAGTTAATAGAAATTCATAAATAAGAGCTTCATATTCAACTACAATATTGGTACAGTGGAATTGTAGTTTGTATGCAACCAATAAGGATTTTCCTTTAAGACTAGTCAACTTGATATCAATTCCTTCTCCTTGTTTTGACTTAGAACCATCAAATCCTAGTGTCAAAAATCAAGGCTTTATCTCTATTGGAATATCTAGTTTTTCATTCATGATGAAAAAATTCATCTCATTCATCTTTTGAATAGGGTTTAAAAACTTGTTTTCTTTATATGTAATGTCTCCTTAGGTTTGTGGAATTGAGCTTGAAGATTCTTGAGAGAAATTGACAACATGTACTTGTTGTGATTTTGGAAGTATGGTAGTTATGGGCCATTTTTTTCTACTCGATGTATATTCTTTTCTTTACTCACAACAATCAATTAATGAGAACAGTTCAACTTTGAATGTACAGAATAATGAACCTTACACCAATTTTATAGTAATAAATCCTCTAGAAATGTCATTCTTCCTTCTCCAACTCAACTTTTGGTGAACTTGGAGATGATTTTTTTGAAACTTTCTATGAAACCTTCTTAACTCATTAAGGAATAGTCTAAATCTAACTTGATCAGGATTTTTGTACTGGGAGATACTTTAGTGAGATCCTGATGGTTTCATGATACATGGGAAATTCCTTTATATTTGATTCTCATGGAGACTGTATACTCTTGGTCCCACTTTAGTATATAAGACTTTATTATTTTAATTGTACTATGAAATTAGGTGTTTCATTCTTGACTCTCTATCAATTTGAATTTGGTTAGGTACATATCTCCAAGGTAACCACATGTGATATTTTTTTCTTTCCATATACCCATTCAAAGTTTTAGACCAATCCTTATTTAACAAAATTCCATATACTTCAGGAATATCTATTACTTGAATATCCATATAGTGTTGTACCCTTGGATTCAAAAATATAATTGTATATGGATATTATTTAGTTCCTCTATGACATTAACTTTAGTTTTTTCTAACTAAATAACATTCTTTTGATGATTTAGTCGATGTTAGCCCTAAGGTTTTGCAAATTGACAAGGGCATGACATTGGTTGAGGCTCTTGAATCCACTCAATATTGTTGGGTGAAAATTTTGTAATCCCTTTTACAGATTACAAAACTTACTCTCAGCCACAATTATGTGAGATAAAATATCTCCTCTAGGAAAGGGGAGGTGCCTTTATTACTGCTTACAAAACTAAAAAGTAAACTATTATAATATATACACTATACTAATCATATGGGGGTGTGTCACATTCATGATTCTCTCTTTTTTCAGAGACTAAGTTTACAATGTTCCACGATTTTAAATTTTTGGATGCAATACAACTTTAAATAAAATCTAAGCAGTAATCCCAATACTTCTAACTTGTCAAAGCATAGTCTAGGAGTACCATTTTTATAAAGATACATAACCAAAAGGCTCACAGAGGCACAAAGTCGTTCCATAGTCTTGAATGCAACAATAAATAACCAGAAACGTAAATGAAGCACAAATTATTCAATATACCATACAAATAGATCCACGAGCGACATGAAAAAATTCAAGTACAAATCCTTAAAGATAACTCACCAATATTATTAGTAATTATGTGATTCCAAGTAAAAGGAGCAGCACAGTCTACATAAATTATCTTGAAAGCCTTTCAATCTCAATTTATAAAACACCACCAATTGAGTCCAATAATAAGATAAACTTACGAGAATGACATAAGAACATTCACATACATTAAAATTGACCCAACTCAAAGTTTGGTATGTAATTTAGCCTTCTTTATTGATTTGAAAATAGTTTCACAACAATGAACTCAAAGTTTCAAAATTGCTTCACAATTGGGCAACACTTCATTGCATAAGACAAAAGGTTAATAATACAATAGAATCCTCTCATATTTATAGATGAGAGAGGAGAGATAATCTAGGAAAATCCCTAACTATTGACTTATTCAAAGATTTCATCCATGAATGTAGGTGAACATCTCCGTTTTTACATGTAATTACATTTTGCAAAATGACATGTAAAATGTCAAGACCTATTTACATAAAGCATAGACAAGCATAAAAAACTATCTATCTCTACAAATGTAAGAATAATTTATGGTTCCTTTCTCTTGGCTTGTAAGTCTTCATATTTCTTCATAATCTCCTGCATTGTTGCTTCATTTGGTCTAGTGGTATAATCAATGTTTGTGTGAACCTTTGTGATAGACTTCTTTGTAGCTTACACCTTTCCAAATGAGTCTTGAGATTATCCAAGGTTAGTTGTATGTCAACAAAAGCATCTATGGAAGTCAATGAGAATGCTTCAACTTCCAACTATTTCTGGATAGCTTCCTTGTAAACTTGGACAATCTCACTTTCCAGGAGAACGATATTATCCTCATCAAGAAGCCTCTCGGGCAGCTCTTCAATTCAATTCACCAAGATAACTTGATGTTCTTCAACATCTTCTTGTACTTGTTGAGTATCCTCGATGAGATTCTTGATGGAAAGTATGCGGTTCTTAATATAATCCTTAAACTCTACATACTTTTCTTTGTTAGGAATGACCCTAGTTTGTACTAACTTACTCAACTTTACCTCTTTTAACTGCAACCATGATTCAATATTTTTCTCCATTTTCTTTTGCTCAGCAGAAAGTGTATACACTATCTTATCTAGCTCTAGCTTCATCTTGGAAATATGAGCAAACTTCTCTAATGCATTAGTTATGTACTTCGAGCCCTGTTCAATTATTCTATCAACAAACTCATAAATGATTTTTCCTTTAGAATAATACTTTTCCACCTTTTGAACAATTGGTTCTTCAATACTCATTATGGCCATTGGTTGCACATTTTCTGATGTTCCTATGATTTTCTTTAACACCAATGCATAGTTTTCAGCTCTTTCCTTGTACATATCCCTAGCTTTCTCCATCTTATCAAGCTTGTTTTCCAATGCATTAAGAGACACTTGGGAATCTTCTTTGGTGCTTGCATTAGTGACCTGCCTGAGATCAATCCTTTTCATGGTGTAATATTTTGACTTCACTCTTATCTTGTGGAGGTGTTACAATATCCACATATTTATAGCCTAATTTATCCACATGCAATCTAGAGTGAATCGTTTCCTTTTTCTTCCCTTTAGATTTTGGAAGTACTATCTCCTCAAGATCTAAATTGTTAGGAGAAACCATATGCTTCTTCCATTTAGAAACTTGTGAGACTAACCAAGGAGGAAGAATTGAAGTATTACCTTCTTGACCTTTCTATAATTCCTGTGTAGCAACTAGATCTGTTGAAAAAAGTGTAGTAGTTACAATTGGGTTTGTTTCAGTCATCACTACTCCAAGAGTCTATATATTTGATGTATCCAACAATGACTCTCTCATAAACTGATCAAATTTAGCTTGTGAGGTAATGTCATACGGTGGAGAAGATGCAATTGGAATTGATTATGGGGAATTGGAGGAAACATCAATACTTTGCAAAATTGATCCAATGGAAGGAGTGGAAAGAACTAAATGTGCAAGTGAAGGTAAGGTAATGTGAAGTTTCATATACAACATGCACTTCCACATGTAAACTTTGTGGACTCCAAAAAACTCTTCTTTATTACCTTCCAATGAGGGAAATCGACCTCCAAGTGCGATTGGATGTGTGAATTCAAATGTTCACTTCCAATTTTTAGTTTAATGTGATTTTTTTGTAAAAATATTTAGGGATATTTATTTGAAGTGAATTTCAAAGTGTAGTTTAAATGAATGCCAATTTTTTTGCAAAGATGATGGTTTCATAATTTTTAATGTTCAAGATATTTTATGAGGAAGCTAAAGGTGACAAGATATTTTTGACAAGGAAATAATGTTTAGTTGGACATCAATGGTTCATAAAGCATAAGTATGAAGTGATTTAAGACCTTTCCATGCCTCATGGAGTTGATATGTCCATCATAACATGCAAGTGAAGCAACACAATGTGCAATTGAAAGGACCATAAAATTTACAACTTGATTTATTCCTTTTAATTTAACATTTTTGCAAACTCCCAAAAGGGACTTGGGGTGATTTTGATTGTTCTATTATAGCAAGATGAAATCGCATTAAGAAAATCAGACCCCTTTCCTAAAGTGACGAAAGAGCAAAAAAATGAGAATTGATGACACTAGGAATTAGCCTAAAGTTAAACAAAAAAGGGCTTCCTTATTTTCTAAGAGAAAAATGGAACATTTTGTAAAAAGACACAATAGGTGGGTAGTATTATGTTCATGCAAGAACCAAGAGAATTGTTGATCTAAGGTCAAGGGTGAAACTCAATGGACAACTCTCTTTTCAAGGATTTAGATGAAGTTGCATGCATTTTAGGAATGTTGGCAAGATATATTAGGGTAAAGAGGGAGAGGTATAAAACTAAAATAGTAATTTATCTATTTATCTATTCATCTTGTACATGAAATACTCTTGGGAAATATATATGATTTCTATCTTCTAATTTGATTGATATATACCTATTTATTTGTCTCCTTCTATTATATATACACATATAGATTACATGCTATGAAGACTAATATTTTTTATGAAAAATGGATCATTTCCTTGTGTGATATCATCTCTTGATGGTAAGGTTGTGTGACTAGAAGGTACACAATATGTTGATGAATGACTTGGCATGGTTTGAGCCTTAGGAGTGCCACTTAGATTACCATTATTAGTACAATATTTGATGTTTGAAGTGTAGCACTTGAAAAACATGGTAATGTATGATACAAGTTAGCCTTTATGGTTTGACCTAGAGATGTAATGGAACCTATTGGAGTCATGGTAGAAATTGTAGAAAGTTTGGTGGAAGTATCTTACCTTAGTGTCTAATCTCATGTAGAGTGTTCTAAGCCATAGTTGGAATTTGTGTGGTGTTAACATAAGATGAATAGATGATTCAAGAGTCAGTACAATACCATATTTATTGCTAGCCATGGGAATAGTCTTGGGATTATTATAGGAAGCACTATTGGTAGATACTCCTAGAGCAAGAGGAAAACTCAAAGTTTTATTTCTTGACCATTCTCCTTGTAAGAATCCTCATGTCATCAAAGCTTTAATTCTAATTCCTATGATGGATAATTCTAGTAGTTTGCAACCAAATTTATATTAGTAATCATTAGATGGATGTCATGCCTAATCATGTTTCTCTTCTCTCGAAAATGAATACTATGTGGTCAACTTCCCTTCAAGATCTTAGAATTGATTGCATGAATACTAAAGAAGTTTATTCAACTTTCCAAGATTTTCTTGCTAGCAATAATAATAAATATGTTAACTGTTGTCATTTCATATCACCCTTAGATGGCCCATCACTAATAACCGATCTGAGAGATCTTATATGGGCCATCTTGCATGATTTCTCCTTGAAGGGTCTAAATTGGCTAAGTCCAGGTGTTTTCAGGATTTTAGGTTTTCACTTTCCTTCATGCTTGTATGCCTTCTTCATCGTTCCTATCCCTTCTCTTCTTTCTTCCATTCTTTCATTGGCATTTTGGGTTTCGCCCATTAGGCTTAACCCTTACCCTTTCCCTCTATCGCTACCCCTTCCTTCTAAAATATTAACTTTGTTGATTTTTTGCGAGTCAGGCTTCAGTCTTTCTCTTTACCTCTTACCTTTGTTGTGGTAAGAGGTAAGCCTCCCCTTTGACCCTCTATTCCCAATGCGCTCTTTGAAAGATGGCCAAGTGTTTTCCTTTTGGGCATTGGGGATCGAGCATCCCCTTTACCCTCTTCCTCCCTTTCTTCACAGTTGATAAGGCATCCTCCTGAAATCCTTGCTTCATTCATCTTCTTCCTTAAGATTTTCCTTTTCTTCTCTAAAACCTTGGGATTCCCCCTGAGGTCCCTCTCCATTCAAAATTCAACTAAGTGCTTAATCTTCAAACTTTTAGGATTGCTGTTCAGTCTTACCTCTTACTTCTTTGTGGTAAGTTTTAGGCCTCACCTGACTCTTGAAGCCCGAAAAGGGCAACCTTTTTGCACTTCGTGGTTCGCTCCTCCTTTCTTCTTTCTCCATTCCTCTAAGCATGTGGTATGACAAACGTCTGAAGATCGATCTCCGACGGTCCAATGCCAATGATGTGCATAAGGTATGAGGTAGGCCTGAAGATTGACCTCTAATATGTTTCTATCTTCATGGTTTGCTGCTTCGGTCTTCTTTCTTCACTCCTTCAACAAGCAGTACGAGGTATCTCCGACATCTGACCCCCGATTTTTAATGGATTTGGTGTGTTTTTTGGGGTTGATGACATTGATACCTGTGTGACCTTCTCACTTGCTCATTCAACTTTTAGGGCTCAAGGACATCATTTATTGCTCTCCATGATTGTTGCAAGTGGATTTCAAGGGCGCCCATGCCCGTTTATTGTCCTTTTCAGATGGATCCATACCTAGATCATGATTTTCATGGGACCCTTTCATCCTTTCATGCATAAGCATGACAAGCATTCATTGCTAGGGTTTGTGGTGTTGAGTGGGTCGACAATCTTCTTGGGCATGTTTCCTAAGTTATGCGTGAGCTATAAAGGCAATACTTGTATATTTTTGGGGATGATTATGATGGTGTTTGCTTCTCTTTGCACAAAAGCTCCATTTAGATTAATAGAGGATTACAATTGCCTTCTTTGGAATTTTTGCCTCTTTGTATGGAATGATTTGATGTTGTAATAGTGATTTCATGTTTTGAATCCCTTTTATGTCTCATTCATGCATCTTAGAGCAATGGTTTCATGTAATGTAGGTTATATGTTGTGTCAAATGGTTTCAATAAGTTGTAGTTGTGAGAAACCTCTATTTTCCTTCAACAAGCTTTGAATCCAAGCCTTCATATAAATTACTTATGTATTGCATGTGTAAGCCGAGGTTGTGAAAACCAAGGGTCTTTTATTGATACTTATTATGAGTTGGAGTAGCAAGTAAATCTATGTTTCTGGTGCATTGCCTCTTTAGTTTTAGGGTTTTCATTTCAAGCATCCTTCTATCCCTTTTCCTTGAAAGTTTTGGTAGTTTTAGGTGATCCATTTGAGGAAGTTGGCCTTCTCCAGAGATTCAACTTAATTGCACAAGTTTCCACACCTTAAAGTTATTTCCATATTTCACGGGGTGGCTAAGTGTCATACTTAGTTAGGGTGCAATCCTAAGTGACAACATTAACTATTAAGGGGTTTGGAGTGGGGGAGAGTAACAAATTTATCCAATTTGACCAACCTTTACTTAGAAAATTAGGCACACTTATCATGGGACAATTTCAATGGAATCAATGTGATCAAGGGGAGAAGACCCACCCATCTATGTAGGGGACACTCAATTGCAACAACTTGGGTTTTAGTACAACACACATGGTGAGTCAAGTCAAAGTCGACAAAAAGGTGTGTATTTAATATATAGTAGGCTATCCCTCCTTTTTTTTATCTTGAAGGACAAAATATATTAGTTTAGTGCTAAGTTAGCCAAAATATTGTTATTGGTTCAAGGACACAAGGATTACCACCCTCTTAATGGAGATTAATCTATTGATCCACTCCAAGGGTTGTTGATTGATAAGATCTACTATTTAGGGAAAATCCTATTCCCATCCAAATCGAAAGGTTGGGTTAAAGGTTTCACTCTTTATTTGAAGGTAGGGTTTATCATTCATTGGTTAGGGTCAGGTAGGAAGAGCTCCTCTTTTTGACATTCGATCAATTGTTGGTTCAAAGAGGAAGGTTGGTTCAACGAATGATAGAGGAAATTGATTCAACTGGTATTAGGAAAACTCCTCTTGGGGTGGGTGGGTTAGCCTCTCCTCCTCTTGCCCCCTCTACCCTCCCTATAATGGGGGTTGAGCAAGGATAGTTTATGCACATATTAATAGCATAGTCAAAAGTGTTAGATGAAATCCTCTTCAAATCATAGGCTTCTACTAAATGGTTATATATGAATTAGTGAGGATGATGGTATGTTCTTTAATTATGTTGTCCACCAAGGTCCAAATTCCTCAAGGTGCTATTGGGCCAAGTTCAAGTGTAAGTGACTTCAATGGATTGGATCCCCTACTTGTGATAACTTAGATGAAGGATGACTTCTAGTTTCAATATATATACTCTCTTATATTACCATAATCCACTATATAGAAACAACAATACAAATATCTATATAATTCAATTATTTCTATAAAAAATAACAAAAATTTAAGCCTTTGTTCTGGAATGGATGGAATGACTATTATAAGAGTGAAGTAATTAAGAGTACTCTTCATCTTTGTCAATAGAAATGGTGATTGGAACTACCTATGGTTCAACAAAATAATGATGGGTGAAGTACAATCATTAAGACAACATAAGGCGCTACCCATAAAAAATAGAACACCAGAAGAGGCTCTGTGGATAGAGTATCTGGTTTTAGGAAATTGTCAGGGTCGTTTGAATGAACACGTGTCCCTGTTGTGCATTGAAAGGTACAAGGATTTAACTTGCCAGACTTTAGTAGGTCATTAGACAAGGACTGATCGAGATTGATAGGACAATTCACCATTAATAAAGCAATAGAAGGATTGGTTCATCGACTCACGGAGAATTGGATGGATTCCGTATATGACCAGAAAACCCAAACCCAAGTTTCATAACAAAGGAGCGGGATCGAGCGTGTAGTCCACCCTATCTAGCTTATCCAGGGCAGTCCTTGGATTGGTGGTGTTGTGGCTCTGTTGGTTAGTCATTTGTGGTCTGGTTGATTGTTGAGAAAGCATAGTTTGGACACGATTTAGTCTGTGGCTGAGAAATTTTGCAAGGTTTCCTGGGTACAACAACAATTAGGAGAAAGCAGTGATCAATATTTCTTGGAGGTCAGTATTCTAATTGTCTAATCCATATTGTCTTTGATGTGAAATAGGGAGGTGGAAAAGGTCAAAAGAGATTTGGGAAGAGAGAGTTTGTATCTTGTGTACAGTGGAGACAATGGTAATGCATGATACAAGTTAGTCTTTATGGTTTGACCTAGAGATGTAATGGAACCTATTGGAGTCATGGTAGAAATTGTAGAAAGCTTGGTGGAAGTATCTTACTTTAGTGTCTAATCTCATGTAGAGTGTTCTAAGCCATAGTTGGAATTTGTGTGGTGTCAACATAAGATGAATGAATGATCCTAGTGTCATCGTAGTACCGTAATTATTGCTAGCCATGGGAATAGTCTTGGCATTATTATAGGAAGCACTAATGGTAGATACTCTTGGATCAAGAGGAAAGCTCAAAATTTTATTTCTTGACCATTCTCCTTGTAAGAATCCTCATGTCATCGAAGTTTTAACTCTAATTCCTATGATGGTTAATTCTAGTAGTTTGCAACCAATTTCTATTAGTAATCATTAGGTGGATGCCATGCCTAATCTTGTCTCTCTTCTCTAGGAAATGAATACTATGTGGTCAAAGTTTCCCTTCAAGATCTTAGAATTGATTACATGAATACTAAATAAATTTATTCAACTTTTCAAGATCTTCTTGCTAACAATAGTAATAAATATGTTAACTATTAAGGGGTATGAAGTGGGGGAGAGTAACAAATTTATCCAATTTGACCAACCTCTACTTAGAAAACTAGACACACTTATCATGGGACAATGTCAATGCCATCAATGTGATCAAGGGGAGAGGACCCATCTGTCTATGTAGGGGACACTCAATTGCAACAACTTAGATTTTAGTATAACACACAAGGTGAGTCAAGTCAAAGTCGGCTAAAAGGTGTATTTAATAGACAATAGACTATTCCCCATTTTTTTAGATCTTGAAGGACAAAATAGACTAGGTTAGTATTGAGTTAGCCAAAATATTGTTATTGATTCAAGGACATAAGGATTATCACTCTCTTAATGGAGATTACTCTATTGATCCACTCCAAGAGTTCTTGATTGAGGGACAGTCCTCTATTCCCATCTCGATCAAAAGGTCGGGTTAAAGGTTTCACTCTTAATTTGAAAGTAGGGTTTATCATTCATTGGCTAGGGTCAAGCATGAAGAGCTCCTCTTTCCACTATTTGATCAATTGTTGGTTCAAAGAGGAAGGTTGGTTCAACGAACATTATAGGGAATTGATTCAACTGGGATTGAGAAAATTCCTCTCGATGTAGCTGGGTGGGCCTCTCCTCCTCTAGCCCCCTATCCCCTATAATAGAGGTTGAGCAAGGATAGTTTATGCACATATTAATAGCATAGTCAAAGTGTTAGATGACATCCTCTTCAAATCATAAGCTTCTACTAAATGGTTATATATGAATTAATGATGATGATGGTACATTCCTTAATCATGCTATCCACCAAGGTCCAAATTCCTCAAGGTGCTATTGGGCTAGGTTCAACTCGAAGCCAGTTCATCATTGAATCAGGGTCAACTGGAAGTCACTTCAATGAACTGGATCCCCTTACTCGTGATAACTTAAATGAAGAATGACTTCTAATTTCAATATATACTTTCTTATATTATCACAATCCACTATACAAAAAGAACACAAATATCTATATAATTCAATTATTTCTATAAAAAATAATAGAACTTTAAGTCTTTGATCTATAATGGATCGAATTACTATTGCAGCAGTGAAAAAAGAAGAGAGTACTCTTCTTCTTTATCAATAGAAATGGCGATTGGAACCACCTATGATTCATCAAAATAATGATGTGGAAGTACAATCAATAATAAACATAAGGCGCTAACCATAAAAAATAGAACAATCATTTGAATAAACGACATGTGCCCCGTCGTGTTCTGTGATGTCAATAGACATGGTACTGAAAGCTACAAGGATAAAAACTTGCCGGACCTTATTAGGTCAGTTAAAGAGATCGACAAGGACTGATGGAGACCGATATTGACAATTCGCCATTAATATAGCAGTTATGATGATTGATTCATCGAGTTACGGAGGATTGGATTGATTCCATGTACGACCAGAAAACCCAGTCCCAAGCTTCATAACGAAGGAGGGGGGTCGGGCGTGTAGTTCACCCTATCTAGCTTCTCCACGACAGTCCTTGGATAGGTGGTGTTGTGGCTCTATGTTTGGTTAGTCGTTTGTGGTCTGTTTGATTGTTGCACACTTGCTTGTTGACAGGATTTAGTTTGTGGTTGAGAAATTTGTAAGGTTATGTGGGTAACGACAGTTGGGAGAAAGAGTATTATCTCGAAGAATTTAATTTCATTATGGATCATCAGCGAAAGGTTTAGGTCAATATCTCTTGGAGGTCAAGTATTCTAACTGTCCAACTAGGGAGAAAGAGTATTATCTTGAAGAATTTAATTTCATTATGGATCATCAGCGAAAGGTTTAGGTCAATATTTTTTGGAGGTCAAGTATTCTAACTATCCAATTAGGGAGAAAGAGTATTATCTCAAAGAATTTAATTTCATTATGGATCATCAACGAAAGGTTTAGGTCAATATTTCTTGGAGGTCAAGTATTCTAACTGTCCAACTAGGGAGAAAGAGTATTATCTCGAAGAATTTAATTTCATTATGGATCATCAGCGAAAGGTTTAGGTCAATATCTCTTGGAGGTCAAGTATTCTAACTGTCCAACTAGGGAGAAAGAGTATTATCTCGAAGAATTTAATTTCATTATGGATCATCAGCGAAAGGTTTAGGTCAATATTTCTTAGAGGTCAAGTATTCTAACTGTCCAACTAAAGATTGATCCACATTGTCTTTGGTGTGAAATAGGGAGGTGTAAAAGGCCAAAAGAGGTTTGGGAAGAGATACTTTGTGTCTTGTGCATAGTGGGGACAATGAAAATTGAAAAACAATTTATTTTATAATGCAAGGTATGCAATGTCATCAGCATCAACTACATAAGTAATTTAGTAGCGACTTCTTTTCAAGTTTTAATCAATGAAGAATGGGTGGAGAGAATGTGATAGCAAATATTCTAATTGTCCAACTAAGGATTAATTCATATTGTCTTCAATGTGAAAAAGGGGGGTGGAAAAGGCCAAAAGAGGTTTGGGAAGAGATAGTTTGTGTCTTGTGCATAGTGGGGACAATGGAAATTGAAAAACATTTTATTTTAGATTGCAAGGCATGCAATGACATCAATGCCAACTACATAAATAATTTAGTAGCAGCTTCTTTTCAAGTTTTAATCAATGAAGAATTTGTGCTGAGAATGTGACAACTCATTATTAAACTAAATTACAGAAAGTTAACACTTCACTACACAAAAATAGTAGGGTATACTGCCCCATAGGCTATCTTTGACCTTGTGGATGTTAAAAATATTATATTATATTATATTATGTATGCTAGTGTCTCTCTAGATTGTGTTGGTATCAATATCACTATTTTTGTACAATTTTAGTCATGTTTATTATATGTAATCTTCAACTTATTCTAATAATTTTAGTTTTTGTCATGTTTATTACATGTAATATTCAACTTATTCTAATATGAACTAAGGGTGCAAGGGGCTTTCAAAAACTATTTTTATGGAGTAGGGGGTTTCATGAGGAAAAAAATAAAAATGCTATGGGATTAATTATAATCTTTTCTCGATAAATACCTAAGCCCTTACTTTTTAGTTTGTAATTTCAAGGGGGTACATTTGGGGTGGAGCTAGAAATTGTCCCCACCAACTTAGAAAAAATTATACTTGTCAATCATATGGAGTTTAAACTTCATGAGACGATATGACTGAATTGAATATGTGCAAAATAGGGCAAACATGTGCAATGAGTAGCTTCTATCACACAAGTAGTAATAAAAATAATTATGAGCTAAATTACTATCTACAATCATTACAGAGATAATTTCCACATGTATAAAAGGTAATGATGACATATCACTCTCTATTGTTGTTATGTGATTATGATATGTTTGGACACAATGACGATTCTCTCTATATTGGTATATATACATAGCTATTTACATGCCCACAAAGGACTGTTAGTGATAGGATATGTCCCCCCTCAATTGGTTTTGTTGATGCTACAATTTGCTCCTTATGATTACAAAGGATACACACTCAAAGATCAACCTTGGGGATATAAGTCAAGATAAATGATCAAGTGAGCCTTATAATCAAATCACAAGTAATTAAGGCCAAATAACAAGAGTAGGCACAATCTCCTCTCCACTTCAAGCTCCACAAGGCTTGGGAGGGTGTTCCCTTAAGATCTTTTTGAATAATTTATTAAAATAAAAGACAACAAACAAATACTAAACCTTAAATGACATAGATGAAATCTAATTATTTGTCACTAACTCCCTTGATGTTGGTCTCCACTATTTTGCTACTAAAGGTCTTTAAAAAATATTTAAATTACAACTTATATGTGCATTTAGTAAATAATTCTAGAATTATACTTCTATATTTATCTATTATACAATTAAGAGTAATACGTAGGTCAAGAAACAATATGTGACAATGAAGAAGATATTCATTGAAATAATATTTGATTAGTTAGTTCTTAAGTTCAATGTATGCATCCATGGGTGATAGGGTTAAATAAACAATTAGTGCATGATGAAAATGTAAATCCTTATAGGTCATATGGCCTAATGTAAATCACTATTTTACTTAAGATATTATGACCTCAAGATGAGATAATTTAAGCTTTTCATATAGATTTCTAATCCACATCATGTATATTGTGTTAAAAAGTTTTTACATATGTTGTGGTAGAATATTGATCAGTCACAATATTAGAATGAAAAATGTGAACTTAGAGATTTTTGAAATCTTCTAAAAATACTCTGCCAATAATGGATAACCACATGTAAAATAAGCTGGCATATATATTAACTTTCAAAAGGAATTTATAATTTTCAATGGACAAGACATGCTACATTGACATCCTAAAATATGTTATATATAGAATAACACTAAAAAAGCTTAAGGGGGAAAAAGATAGAACTTACAAAAGTGATACTCTCCTTAAATAAAAATCTAGTGCAAGGCTTATTTCAATAGGATGATTAACAATTACCCAATTTGTATTACATGTCAATAATGTGGTTATATCCTTACATTACAAAATTTGTTGCAATAACCTATCTAGGAATTGTAATAAATAGAAAGGATCCTAAATCCTCTTTAAATAGTAAAATTCAAAATGGTGATAAATTTATTGTTTAAACTACTCATCTCCATTTAGATGTCACTCGCTTTGATTTAACATGTTCTCTTGACAACTAGTTGAAATATCTCGTGTCTTAATGAATTTTTATATGTGGGAGCCCTTTGAAATTTGATAATTTGTAGGCATTTATTTGACTACAAGAGTTCCTCTAAAAGTAGGACATGATTTATTCTTAGAAAATAGACAACTTTGAATTGATATTGTACTATGGAACAACTTGAAAAATCACACAAATATTTATTCAAAGGTGCCCTGTTCATTTTCCTAAGGGCCAACTTTCTTTTGCATCTTTTGATAACTAGTGTGAATCTCATTTCGATCAATGATGGAGATTAATTACCTTTAAAAAATCAACGTCTTCAATAAATATATATTTTAAAAAGGTGCATTGTTTTTTGGCCTATTTATCCACAAATATTAACTAGAGCAAGCCACTTGGTTTACATAGAAACCCTTTGATTACATTGTGCAATGCATACAAGCTTAAGCCATTAAATGTCATAAAAAATCAACGGCTGACATTTATTTACACTCAATACCTACAACTTCGATAGGTCTATAGACCACCAAAGTCTTAGAGGATACAATCTATTAATCTACAAATACTAGTAAGATCATGGCATGTTGCACCATTTCATTGAGATAATCCATGACCCATATTGATTACCGTTTAATCTATTGATATACCAAAATTGAACCAAGACATGTGGCCAAATTGCACATTCTATATTTATTTTGGTAATGTCTACCAAATCATCACTTAATCAAAATAGACCAACCACTAATGTTCCATTTGTTATGATCTTAATATGAATAGAGTCACCTCAAAATTCCTAATCAAGTGGAAGAATTTTCTAGTTGAAGATGCAACATGGAATTATGAATGATTCATACAAAAGATTTTAGAGTTGCTAAGCATTGAGGGCAATAATTTTCTTAAGGAGAAGAGAATGTTATGATCCTAATATGATATATTCCTATAAATGCAAATCTATACCTGATTAATCATGAACAAACACAAGAGAAGTAGTCATTTAAACAAGCATAAATAGCATTCCCTATGAGATTCTTAAGCATGCTAAGAAATGGAAACAAAGCATATAAAAACATAAAAGAACATGAAATATACTAAGAAAATCAATCTAAGCTACTCAAATCCCATCCGTTAGGGGGATTTGTGTCAAATTGATGTGAAAAGTAGCCCTTTCCCAATCCCTTGTGGACAAGCTCTAAGGTCTTTGATGCAATATGTAGTGATTTGGTGAAAAATATGATGAAATCAAGCTAAAAAAGATCAAGTGTGGATGTGATTATGGATGAAAATGTGTAGAGTAACAATGCATTCAAAAGTGGATCCATTCTTCAAAGAGAAGGTATCTATTTATAGGACTCAAAGGTTGGAAGAAGAGGTGAAATTGGGCAATGTGGGACTAAAATGAGGATCAATAGCCTTGTGAAATGTGTCACAAGGTTAATGAAAAAAATAGGCATATGTGCCTCACACAAGTGTGTGCACATCTTGGGAGAAGAGATGTAAGAATAAGTTAATGCATAGGTGGCTTGTGTAAGAGGGGTGTAAGAGAGAATTTAAGGAATGTGGTTGATAATGTAAGGGAATGTTGGTGAGGATGTAAAATAGGTAAATTCCCTTGTAAGAGATATGATGAAATGTAAGAGGAATTGAATGCCTTTGTAAAAGGCATTAAAGGCATTTGTAAGAGGCTTTTAAAGCCTTTGGAGGGAAAGTCAACAAGTGGTTTGTTGAGAGAATATTTCCATGGAATACCCTGAAGAAATTAATTTCATCTGCAAGGGGGGTTAATAAACCATAGGTTTATTTAACCAAAGTGGAGTTAAAAGCTAGAGGATTTGCTAATGAAGATTAACAAGTAGGTTAGGGTTAATTAATTCAGAATTAATTAACTTAGGTGGTTTAGGGGTTTGAGACATTTAATTAAATAGTTGGATTTATTTAATTAAATGAGAAGACATAGGGGGTTTAATTAAATATTTTGATTTATTTAATTAAATGAGATGAAAATTACTGAGGAGATGATGAATTAACCTGATAAATTTAATTAACTGATGAATAGGAGAAATTGATGAATTTAATTAAAAATGTAAATTATTTAATTAAATAATTAGAACAGAGCTGATTTAGGAGGAAATGATGTTAGTAATCAGATTCAGATGTGTAATATTGATAAGGACTATTTATGTGTCTAGATTTTTCCCCTTTTTTAAGTGAGGTACCTATTACATTGGTTCAAAGATTGACACTCTTCATAGTCAACACTGTTGCCAATATCAAAATTCAAAAATTTCCTTTTTTTGGATGCTCCACTGTTGCACCAGCGGAAGGAATTACACTACTGCATTGCCCCCTCGAGAGATCGGGCAAAAAATTTAATTTTTTAGGTCAAGCTCGCAATAAAGATTCAAGATCAATTCAAGTCAAAGAGGACTAGAAAGCTCAGCTATCTGATGTAGACAGATTTTATGATGTATAGACAGTCATCAGTCATGGGTAGCCTCATGTATATTTTGATAGATATATCACATAGATTCAATACTCGGATATAAATGTTAGTAAAGATAGAAGAATAAGATGACATTGATTGACCCTTGATTGTGAAATTGATTCAAAATTCCAACAAGTCTAAGAGTCATCGAGAATTTATTAGATAGGGTGCTGAGTGATGATGATTAGCTTATTCAAGGATCTGGACATGAACATAATAAATTACAATATTCCTTCTTTGATAAAACACATAGATATGATGCATCAAGGTATGGGCAACCAAGATGGTGTTGTATCTAGTGCGATGAACTTTGACTTGACAAACAAATAGGAGTATTCTTGTTCACACTTGACATACAAAAACCATGCTACAATGTACATTAGAAGTTTCAAACATCTTGGACCAAAACATAGAAAGGCATAACCTAACAATGTAATAGTCAACAAGCTGTCCAAAACACCTTCCATATACACCTAACAAAGAAAGTATTCACCAAGGTTATATTACAAGAACATCCAACAAGCACATCAATTGAAAGATAACAATCAATGCCCCATTCCTTTCTCTCTAAATTATTTTGATAGACATCATCAAGAGGTCATTGGAATGAGCGTCATAAGATAAATGAAAAGAAAAGATCAAGTAAACAAACAAGTCAATGTTATTCAATACCTCTAGCCAAAGGGATGTGTGTGAGGATACGAATCCAAAGTGATATCCAAAATGATGCCCATTGTTAGAAAGATATATCCTAGGACATGCATTGTACAAGATGATGATGTGTGATTGGTTGTTTGAAAAGCCGTTGATATAAATCTTGCTTGACATGTTTGCTAAAATGAGATCAAGAGTTTGATTTTGCATTTAAAAGTTTGTTGTTTCGATTCTAATTTTGCGTTTGAAGTTTGCTTTTGCTGATTGTTGTGGTTGTTTCTGTTTGTTTTGCCAAAGGATGAAGGTGACGATCAATTTATTATGGATGGAAGTTTATTGCGAATGAAAATGAGATGGGATGAGTGGTTTTGGATTTGATGGAATATTTCAATGTTTTTGGTGTTTTCTACAATGTTATGAGGTTGTTTGTGGATTTTTGGGTTATTTTATAAATGTTTTGATTTTCAAGTTTTCAAATGTTTTTGTGTTTTATGAGATTTTAACCAACAACCAAACCTAAAAGACTATCCTAGGGGCCTTGGGGGTTAATCAAAGATTAGTGCCTACGTTATACACGTAGAGACCTCATAGTTTGACATCCATGTTTTTGACTTTTAATTTTTTTTTTTTGACCTGTTTTTTTGTTTTTGATATGATTTGGATGTTTTGGATTTTCGAGTGTTCAATTTTATGAATGTTTTTGGATTTTCTAATATTATGAATGGTTTTGGATTTTGTGATTTAAATGATACCTAGATCACGATGTCAATATCACGTTGTGAAACATAGGACATGGATCAAGAGCTATTCAAAAATGAGAGCACACGAACCTACCCCCAATGTCTAGCAGTGTTTCATAACATAATGGACAAATCAAAATATAGGTTGGAAAACCATGCGAAGAGTTTTGACATGCAATAGGAAAACATGGGATGTATGGTAAAGACCATGTCAAAATTCTTTGTCTATGAGTAAAGTCAAAGTATACATCAAAACTTTGTGAAGATCAAGATATGCTAGAAGATCTTGGATAAAGATGTATTGGATAGATGGAGGGAATACTGGATTTGTTATGGAGGAGATGAGATGCCTTCACTTGAAAAGGACCATATGACACTCAATTCTACTCATGATGCATGTATTCCAGGGTTTCATCATAATACTTTCCAAAGCACCGCCCATGCGGTTTTCACTAGAGGACGATTTTTATTTTTATTATTTTTCTTTGATTTTTTTGATTTTTGGAAAAAATTACCCATTTTGAACCACCTGGTGGTACTGATGTAGAGGTCATTGTCATAATGTGCCAATGGTATCCTGCTTGAAGAAGGTGCTTTTCTAAGATACGAGCACTTGAACACATCTTTGAAGAACTCTAATCTACCTTATTGGTACTAGTATTAACCTTGTCTATGTGCGCACATTGCGATAAAGTGCCTTCAGAACCCTTATGAGGAAGGGTAGCTTCCAACACACAATCAATGTGAGAATTGGCTATCATGGATGGAGTGTACGGTGTCATGTATGAAGGAATATGAGATGGATTGGTTGATGGTTTGGAACTTTTGACTCTCCAAACTTGGGAATATGGGTGATGATGGGTGGAAACAGAGCTTTGAGAGGATTTAGGACCAACTGCTTGATATGATTTGTTCCTTGCTTGAGAAGCCTACTTCTGTATTTGAGGATTTTTTTAATGGATACTTTTCCCTTTTTGATTTTCCCCATAGTTTTTTTGACTAGTGAAGTATGATTGGGATGATTTTTTTGTATTCTTTGGTATCCATTTGTATTTACTTTTTCCTCTTTACTTTACTGCTCATTTTCTTTGGTGGTCTTCTTCTTGCTTTGATAGGAATATTTCTTCTCACGTTGGTCCCATTTTGTGTATGAGATGATGGGTGGATTACGATTCATGATACAACTAGTTGTAGTGTTGCTAGTATTTTCATCATAAGGATCCTTCATTCCCCTTATGCTGACGTTTGTAGTAGTCAAGGTTGCCCTCAACATTGTGAAGGTATTAACAATACCTAGTCCTTTGCCTTGATAATAGATTTCCTTATCCATAGCCACTGAATATGGCTTGTCATGAACACATGATATTGTGTTCTCGTTGTTCGGGAATATTAACTGTTTGTTATGATTCTATGACATCTTTATTTGTTGATTTTGCTTCAAAAGATGTTGGCACTAATTCATGAAAAGAGGTTGATGATGCACAATCACTATAAGAATCAAGAATCTCGACCATTTCTTGCTCTTGTGTGGGAATATCAAGAGTGGGAGACTCTTGTTTTGTATGAAGAACATCCATATGTTCCTCCAAAGAAAGCATCTCATTGGTAGAATCTGGTGTGTCCTTGAAATTCTGGAAGGATTGGACAATGCTCATTAAGTCATGATAATTCTTCAAGGATTTGATCTGTTCAATATTACTTGTGGTTGAGAAAATATTACTCAGAGTTTGGACATCATTATGTATCTCACGACAAAGTTGTGGGGAAATAGTATCTTGATCTTGAATTAGTTCAACGTAACTTCTATTATCCTCTAGACTATCTTCTTGACATGATTCTTGGGTAGACAATGTATCATTGATAGGAGACTCTTCACAAACTGTAAGATTTATGGATGGAGCATGAAAAACTTCTTATTTCCTTGGAACTTCCTCAACGTGGCCAATTATGGAGTCATATTAAGGGGTAATGTGTCTATCTAAAAGATACATGATACCATTTCGATATGAAACATTGCTAGGAATTTTTGATTGATCTTGCATCTATTTTAAGAATGTTTCTTGGTGCTTGTCTAATTCCTGTTCTTGTGATGGATGAGCAACAAATATGTGCTACTATGGTATCATGGGTATGGTTTATGTTATTAGAACTTGATACCTTTCCCATATCTTTTGCTTTTCCATGATCAAGCATAAGGGTTTTATAGATTTGCAAGTCATGATTCCTAGATTTTTGATCAACCTCAAGGTCTCCTTGTTCAATAAGATCTTGTATAAGGTGTTTTAATTTAAAAAAACTGTGTATTATGACCCTTGTATTGGTGAAATTCACAAAAATGATCTTCCCTAAAGCTAGGAAGTTTGACTTGTGGCTCCTAGTAGTTTGAGAAATCTGGGAGTGTGATAAGGTTAGCTTGTATCAACTTCTTCAAAACTATGTCCATGGGTTCCCCTAAGGGAGTGAATTTTCATCTAGGTGCATTGTTTGTTCTTTGTGGTACCCTTTGAGTACTTGCAACATTGATTGCCGATTGATTGTTTTGTGGTTGCTTGTTTATTTGTTGTGTGTTTTGTCATGTGTTTCTTGGTTGGATGTTTGTTTTTGGTGGGGCACTTGTGACCATTTTCGCATCAACAACACCATCATTAGTGACATTTTTATTCTTGTTCCAAAAGTGAGGCTTGTCATTATAACTAGGCGATGGTTGATTATCCCTGTATATTGGTGTGTGCCCTTGTGCTATGAGGGCTCTCTCAATGTTAAGAGCCTTGGGGATAAGTTGATCATACGTCGTTACACATTTAATTTTTAATTGGAAGGACAACCCTCCCTCAATGTTAGCAATGATGGTTCCTAATTTTTGTTCTTCAGGCGTAGACCATTTGCTTTTGCTGGCTTTGTACCTCCATTGTTGTAGGAAAGTTGCAAATGATTATTTTTTGGCTTGTTTTAGGTCATACAACTCCTCCAAGCTTACATCCATATCTAGATTGAATGAGAAGTGATCTACTTGTAAATAAATTTATGATGTCTTGGAATTTTTGGATTCCAGGAGGTAAACAAGAGAACTGTGTGTGAGAATATGTGGAACAACTAATAAGTTAAAATAACAAACCAATGAAACATTAGATTAAAGGAAACTAATTAAAAGTAAAACAAACTCTAAACAATAACTCCTTCAAAAGCGTTCCATTGTCCTCTATCTCCAAGGATTTGTTGTAAGTTGCTGGCTCTCAGTTGGTGTATGCAACAACTTTGGCTAAATGACAAATTAGAGAATGAGTTTATGCAGCATGCATGTCTATTGCTAAATTATTTAAGCTATGATATGAAACTAAAATGCTATGAAATTTAAAATGCTATGCTTGAAAGGATTGCTAAAATGCCGATTCAAATGCAACTATAGTAACTGCGATAAAATTCAAAAAATCTAGGATCCTTTTCAACTCACACAAGGGTTGTATTTATAGATTTTTGGAGGCAAGAATCTAGTTGGAAAAGATCGACGGTCGAAATCAAACCTGTCAAGATGAACGGTGAGAGATTGAGAAGTTGAGAGAAAGATGGAAGGTTGAGATAATAATGGGAGATGTTTCCTCCTACACAACCTTCTCCATTCAAAAATGAAGGAAAGTTGCCATTTGTGCACTTCATTTATGAGAAGTTAGTTGGTAGTTGAGGATAAATCCTTAATTAAATAAATAAATAAATTTAATTACATGTGACAATGAATTTAGAAGCTTCCATAATTAAATAATTAATATTTAATTATCTGTGAGAGATGAAAATGGGAGGTAATTAAATATTTAACATATTTAATTATGTGTGAAGTGAGAAAAGTGTTAAATCAAATATTTATAATATTTAATTTAAATGTGAGATGAAGAAAGTGTTTGGAGGAATATTCCATTATTCTAATTTAAACATTCAAACTTAGAATAATATGATAACTAATATAAATAAATTATGAAATTTATTTAATTTAATTAAGAAGAAGATGACAATAATTAAATAAAATTATTTATTTAATTAAGGTAGAAGAATTATAAAAGTGAATGATATAAATAAATAATTTATTTATATGTAGATGACTTTAGAAGATTAATTAAATAATTCATATTTAATTGCTTGATTAACTGTGACCATTTTTAGATGTATAGATTTTTCCCCTTTTTGAAGTGATGTGTTTTACACATTGCTTCAAAGAAAAAATCAGATTTTGAAAATTTGCCCCTGACTTTGAAAAATTGACTGATGATGCTATATGCCCCCTCGGGAGATAAATCACGTAGTTTGAAGATTGTGATTATGATTCGATGATTTGAAATGGTTTGAAGAAGATTCGTTGATTTATCTCCCGAAATTGTGCACCGCGTGGTTAAAAATAAAAATTACCCTACCTTATTTACCCCCTTAAAAGATGGAAAAAGGTAAAAGTCATTATCATTTGAATAGTTGTCGTTTGTGATTTTTAGTGCTCTGTGAGAGGAATATTTGAGATGCTGATCCACTATGAGCACCACAGACTCGAGCGAGCCTGCTATCATCAGCGACTTGCAACATACGGACCTCTGTTAAGATTGCACAATCCTCCTTTGTGAATTTTTGATGAATTTCGCTTGAATTTTTCAATTTTTTAGATTTTGAATTTTCTGTTTTAACACATAGAAATATGATTTAGTGCACGTGAGCCATAGTTTAGCACATACCATAGGTAGATTAGTGCATTAAGATAGTGCATCAATTAAACAGTTTCGCGCATAGGGATGTTAAAGTAGCGCATAGGCTAGAATAGCGCATTAGATAGATAGATTAACGCATAGGTGAAAACCCCGCACACATGATGCTCGATTAGCGCTTAGATTGAGGGATTTAGCGCATAGGCTAGAATAGCGCATTGGTTAGATGAGATAACACATACACTTGATAGAATAGCGCATTGACGGTTTAGCATTTTGGACCTCTGTTTTAATGCATCCATGGATAAAGTAGCGCATTTGTCGAATTAGTGCTTTGAAAGTCTGTTTTAACGCATCCATGAAATTTTGTTGTTTCTAAAACTTTGAGATGATTTCTTGACGTTTGTTGCTTAATTAGACAACTGATTTGATGAATCTGAGTAGCATCAAGGATAGATTAACTTGATTTTGATGATGTTTTGATAAATTTGTCTTCGTACTTGAAAACAAATAGTAAGATGTTGTCGATTCTAATAAATTTTCTTTTTGAATTGAAGAAAAAATAGTATAGATGTTGATTTTGAGTCAATTGGTTGATAAATTTGTTTCCATGCTTGATGAAAAACAAATAGTAGTGATGATAAATTTGTCTTCCTGTTTGAAAACAAATAGTAATGATGCTGATTTTGATTTGATTTTGATGATTCTGATAAATTTGCTTCCATTTGCATGAAAAACAAATAGTAATGATAGATTCACCTACTTGATATGATTATATGATTTCCTAATTGATTGATTTTCCTTGCTAATGATTTGATTAAATGCTAAATTGATGTTATAGAAGGATTTTAAAATCCTCCAGATCAGAGAGAGGTTTCCTTGTACATGGGAGATGATTCCCAGATTGACCCAACCAGAGACTGGGGTCATTATTAGATGTGGATTGGGTTCCCTTCTCAGGATCCCTCAGTATAGAGTCAACAGGGCACTGTTGACTGCGTTAGCCGAGAGATGGCATAGTGAGCAAAATAATTTTCACTTGCCATCTGGAGAGATCACTGTTACACCAAAGGATGTGTACATAATTTTAGGTACCCCTGTGGTTGGCATGCTTGTGATCTATGATCACAAGGAAATTGGAGGTACATATGCTTTGCGATGAGTCTTCTAGGATCCACATGCTGGTGGTTATGAGATTTCCTGGAGAGATATGCTTGAG
Source organism: Sequoiadendron giganteum (assembly GCA_007115665.2). Classification (NCBI taxonomy): domain Eukaryota; kingdom Viridiplantae; phylum Streptophyta; class Pinopsida; order Cupressales; family Cupressaceae; genus Sequoiadendron; species Sequoiadendron giganteum. The sequence goes on along the minus strand of CM021105.1, from coordinate 246,522,331 downwards.
AGATATGCCCCACTTCCGTCAGTTTTGGCAGGTTTCATTGGTGGCTTCCTTTGTCCTGATCATAGGTCAAAGGGACTATCAGTAGGTTGGGGTTAGATATTGGAGGACATGATCCTTCATCAAACTAGATATGCATGGGGATCTTGCATGCTTGCCCATCTATACCACGATCTTCATTAGGTGGTATATACAGATGGGAAGAGTATATCTTTCGGAGTTACGATCCTATAGATCTGGGCATGGGAGCACATTGCTATCACCTGCCCTATTGTATGAAGAGATCATCCGCTTGGCCATCCATATGTGTATGCATATATGGGTCCCCTTGTTCAGCATATGTTGGGAAAGTTAGAGTACTGGCGACGTGTGTTAGATGACATGGATACAGTCATCTGGAGACCATATGTTGACTGCGAGGCATGGGAGGAGGATGATACAAAGCTGCCCTACTGTGGCATCACTAGATACTTGATTGGCCACACCCCATTTATCATTGAGTGATTTTTGGTTATGCGGGTACTCAGACAATATGGGCAAGTACAGATGATGCCGTAGGGTGTGTCTCACTATGCCAGACACTAAGAGGATGTTTTAGAGTAGGGTCCCTTCATCACACTTGAGGCAGCGAGAGTAGAGTACACTGAGTTACAACCAGAGTTTTGGGATATCCATCTAGAGGTGATAGATGCACATATGACTGAGGATTATGCTGCATATTTTTATACTCATACATTCCCTAGATTGACCAGTCTAGATGAGCTTGCCCCACTATTAGGTGGACCAGTCTTACAATGGGCACGACGACAGCCACAAGCACAGGTAGAGGTGGGGGCACATGTAGAGGAATAGACAGAGCAGCCTGCTGGAGGAGAGGAGGATATAGGTGGGGTGGCCATGGATATTGATGAGGAGGAGGATGATGACAACTCCAATGATGATGATTATGATGGGGATGATGGAGGTGGTGGAGGGAGAGTGTTCTTTAATGTACACTTTAGGACTAGGCCTCGTATAGCTAGAGTGGTGGATCACCTGAGTACTTCAACACCATGTATTACTATCAAGGCTCCATCACAGGGATAAATTGACGCACTTCAGGCACAGGTGCAGGCTCTTCAAAGCCAGCTAGCATAGGCACATGACACCATTAGCAAGCTACAGACACATATAGAACAACCACCACCTCCTGACCCACAGATAGCCTAGCTTACTACAAAGCAGGACAGTTTCAGAGAGTGGTGTGTACAGGCAGAGGGGGTAGCAAAGAGGCTTCTGAGATCAGTTGAGAGTACCTCCATTGGAGAGGTTGTTGCAAAGGGGCTAGAGACTACCCACCAGGTGAAATATTATAAGATGAGATACTTTGAGGTGGTACCCCTTGAGCAGAGGATAGATTATACGCAGTCAGGCACTCGATCACGTACCCACTCACTTAGTCATACCAGGAGTGCTACTAGCAATGTGCTATAGCCTGTCAGACAAGAGATAGGTGCCTTAGGCAACAAAGATCCAACAAGACCCACCACCTCTGGAGGCAATAGTAGTCATGATCCCCATCCAAATGTCCCATAGTGATGATTATGTATACACCCCTTTATTGTACTTTATGTATCTTGTTCAGACATTTGATATCCTTGTACCCATGGACATTTATTTTTGATGAGATTATGATATGCAACGATGATTTTTGATATGAATGTGTCTTTGATTACGTTATGATGAATGCTTATGTATGCATTTTTGTTTCTATATGTTATGTTGTTTATGATTATGCATGCTTATGGATGATGATATGATGATGGATGCATATGATATGAATTATGACGATGATGCATTTTATGCATTGCAATGTATGCTTATATATATGATGATGATTATGGTTTGATGAATATGCTTTATGATTGGATGAACCTGCAAATGAAATGATTTTTATGAATTTAATGCAATGTAAATGATTTGACGGTTCTACATGATGTATGGAGTATGTATGCAATGAATGCAATGATGCGCCTTTCTTTTTCCCAATGTATGTTTATGCGAATGATGTTTGATGTAAATTGATTATGAAATGATATGAAAATGAGGTGAAAAATTGACATAAAAATGAGGTTTATGATTAATGATATGAAATAATAAATGATGATGATAATGATATGTAATTATGTATATAAAAATAAAAATAAAAAGTGATAGTGAAAATGATGTATATGTCAATACTAATATGTAAATGATATGATGCAATGTGATATGAATAATGATTATGATATCAACAATGATATGATAATGAAAATGAATGGTAACTAATAATGATAATGTTGATAATGATAAAAATGAATATGAAATTATATGCAACTATGAAGAATGAGAATGAATAATATGAAAGTCAATAATGGAAATGCACAATGTAATTAATGTGAAAATGATCATGATAAATTAAATGATGATATAAAATGTGAATGGTATGATGAGATATGAAAACGATAATGAAAATGAATTGCAACTAAAATGAAATGAGATATAATAAATGTCCAAGTGTACTCAATCAACATCTTAAAAAGAGATATGTATTATTTCCAACCTCCAAAACTCTATCATAAAACCATAAAACAAAAAAATGAATGCAATCTAAATGAATCATGCAATCCTAAAATGCCAGATGAACCATTTCATTGTTGTCATTCCGTAAACCAATTCTGCAGTTGATTTTCATCATTGAGTCTTTTGATATGTTGAAAGTTAGTACAAGCATCAAAGGGGATATTTGCACTAATGATGACCTGAGTACTGCTTTCATGATGTTTGATATAGCAAGTTAATACAAGCATCAAGGTATAGTTGGACCAAGATATCAACCTGAGTATTGCTTGCACAAACATACAAAAGTTAACCATTTTCTTATGCAAATCCCAAAATGTCACTATCTCGTGACAAACTTGCACAGTACTAGTGATTAGCTTACAGACATCAATCAAAGAAAAATCATATTCCTTCCTTGTGATTCTAGTTTAGTACATCATTGAACCACTCCAAAGATATGATGTCATCAAATGTCAAAACAATAATTCAACTTATGTTTTAAGTTTTTTATTCATTTTAATTTAGATTAAGATCATCCAATTTGTTCAATCTCCTGTCTAACAGCTGTTTTGACCCAGTTTGATTGGATATTTGCTTGTTGTTCTGATGTTTTGATACTTGAGACATGTTGTCATTTGTTTTCTAGAAAGGTTCAAAGGTGGATTTCCCCCAATAAACTTGTACTTTGACTCTCGATAAGACACAACCTAATGCTAAGGATAACGTTGATCATCAAGCCATGATGAAATCCTTATTGTTTAAAGGAAATGTTGGGTGCATGATGTAGATATGATGGCCAGGCATGCATGTGATGTCGATGAAAAATGAATATGAATAATGCAAAATGTATCCTAATAGATGGGAGAGCCAACCAAATCACAAACAACGCATGTTTTCCAAGTTTTCACCATTTTTTTTTATTGCACTTTTTCTGATTTTATGAAGATTTTTTTTTTTTTTGTATGTCAAAAGGATTCTTGTTTGCTAGGTTTTCACCCTGATGATAATTTTTTTTCAGGAAATTTTCTGGTTTTTATGAATTTTTTCATGACTTTTCATTGTTGTTTTGTATTTTTCAGATATAGAACTTCTTCAGGTGAATGTTGTTGGTTGGATCTTCAAGCAGGTCCCCGTTTGGCATTGACAACTGATATTCCACTGATCCATATGCTGCAATGATGATGAATGGACCCAACCAATTGGGTTTGAACGTTCCTCTATTTTCCCTATGTTGTTGGTTTCTATGATTTTCTTTGACGACTGTCAGCCACTTGAAAAGTTCATGGTTTGACTCTATGATTGTAACTGCGAGACATAATTTGTTGATAACCCTTCAAATGATTAGTTTGCCACTCGTCAAGTAGCTCTAACTCTTGTATTCTTGATACTATGTAATCCTCATCAGTTATGAGTCCCTTCAGTGAGACCCGACGTGAAGGAATCTCAACTTCTAGTGGCAAGATGGCTTCTGCTCCATAAACCAAAGCATATGGGGCAGCACCTATTGGCGTGTGAATGCTGGTTTTGTATGCCCACAAAGATTGATTTAATTGGACATGCCAATCATGACTAACGTCATTCACTATTTTGTTTAAATCCTCTGCTTGGCCATTTCCCTATGGATAATAAGGCATAGAGAACCTGTGTTGGATGTGAAATCTTTCATAGAGTTCATCAAGATCTTTATTTTTAAAAGGTCTTCCATTATCTGTGATGATGGAACTAGGAATGCCATATTGACATATGATATAGTTTGGAATGAAGGATGAAATTTGTTTGTCGGTAATAGTTATTAAGGGAACAATTACAATCCACTTAGTAAAGTACTCAGTGGTTGTGATAATGAACCTATGTCCATTTGATGATAATGGGTGTATCTTGCTGACTAGATCCAATCCCCACTGAGTGAAAGGCCATGTTGTGGTGAAGGGCTGTAATTCCTAAGCAAGAGCGTGAATGAGATTCCCATGAATCTGACATTTTGGACATTTCTTCACAAAGATGAATGATTATTTTTCCATGTTCGGCCAATAGTAACCCATTCTAACAAGTTTCTTAGCCAAGGTAAGTCCACTTGAATGAGTCCCACAAATACCACCATGAATATCTTGTAAGGCCTTTTCTGATTCATCGCGTTCGAGACATCAAAGGAGGGTACCATCAAGACCATGCCGATATAAGATGTTAGTAATTAGGGTGTAATGAGAAGATTGGCATATGAAATCCTTTTCTGGTTCCTAGACAAATCTGGGGGCAAAATGGTATCTTTAAGATAAGCGTAGATTTGGCCATACAAGGGAGAATCAGAACCAATTAGGTGACAAATGATTTGGGTTTCTGGATTACCATAGGCAAGAGAAAATAATTGTTCCACCAGGAAATCATACCATGCTTGGTTCTCTGACAACTGGAGTAGTGATGCAATTGTATCCATGGAATCTACAACTTTATTGTCAGTACATGGAATTTGTGTGAACTTGATATCAACAAAGTATTTCTTGAAATCATCCACCATGTTTTTGTAAGGCATTAACTTGTCATATTTAGTTTGATATTCATCATTTATCTGATTTATGACAAGTTGTGAATCACCAAAAACTTGTAGTTATGTGATTCTCCAATCTAATGCAATTCTCATTCCAATTAACAATGCTTCATACTCAGCTATGTTATTTGTACAAGGAAACATCACCCGATAAGATTTTGGAATTGTATGTCCTTGAGACGTGATGAAAAGAATTCTTGCCCCCAAGCCATGTTGAGTGTAGGAGCCATCAAAATAAAGTCCCCATGATTGCTTAGTGGTTGCTGTGAATACATCAATGTCAGGAAAATCAATGTGTATTGGATGTTTTTGTTGCATTGGTGCCTTTTTCAACTGATCCACTATGACCTGTCCTTTGATGGCCTTCCGATCCACATAATGAATGTCAAACTCACTTAGGATCATGACCCATTTAACCAATCTACCAATCAAGGTTGCCTTACTTAGAAGATATTTTAAAGGATCAATCTTAGCCATAAGTTTTATTGTATGAGCTAGCATATATTGTCGTAACTTTTGAGAAGTAAACACTACTTCCAAAAAATCTTTTTCAATGAAAGTGTAATTTAGCTCGTGGCTTGTCAATGTTCTGTTGATGTAATATATTGCTCGCTCCTTTCTTATTTTGTCCTCCTGTGCCAATAATGTTCTCAAGGACACTTATGTGGCAAAAATATACAATATGAGTGGTTCACCTTGCATTGGTGGACTCATTAGATAATGCTTTATCTAATCAAATGTTGCTTCACACCTATCTTCCGATTTAAATGGAACATTCTTATGTAAGAGATGAGTGAATGGTAAACTCTTATCTGCCAGTTGTGCGATGAATCTCCTAATGGATTGCAATCGTTCTTGTAATGAGCATAGTTGATTGATGTTCCTTGGTGGTGGAATATCGAGGATTGCTTGTACCTTAGCTAGATCCACTTCAATTCCCATTTCTGACACAATATAACGTAGAAGCTTTCCAGATTTCACCCCAAAGACGCATTTTTGGGGATTAAGTTTGACTTTAAATTTTTCCATCCTAATTTTTTTTTTAGATAAGATATCTAAATGTCCTTCCCTTGTATTTGATTTGGATAAGAGATCATCTACATAATCCTCCATGAGTGTGTGTACCATGTCATGAAAAATTGTAGTAATTACCTGTTGATATGTAGCTCCTGCATTTTTGACTCCGAATGACATTACATTCCAACAATATGTACCCCAAGGACATGTGAACATTGTTTTATCTTGATCTTCAAGTGCAATCTTTATCTGGTTATATCTAGAAAATCCATCCATTAGTGAATACATAGCATGCTCAACAGTCAAATCTACAATCATATCTATGTTTAGCAGAGGGAAATCGTCTTTTGGGCATGCCTTATTTAAATCCCTGAAATCTGTACAAATTATGATTTGTCCATCTGGCTTTGATATAGGTACAATGTTGGAGATCCATTCTACATAGTCTCTAGACCAAATTAATCCTACATCTAACAGCTTATTTAACTCCTCTTTGACCAACAATGCAATATGTGGGTGCATTTTTTTGAGTTTTTGCTTCACAGGTTTTTCCCCCGACATGATGGATAAATGATGCATGATGAAGTTTGGATCTTATCCAAGCATATCTGCATATGACCTTGCAAAATTGACTTGATTATCCTTGAGGAGTTCTATGAATCTTGGGATTTCCTCTTATGTCAGTGATGCAGCAAGTTGCAAGACTTTGGGTTGTTCCACAGTGCCTAAATTGATCGCCCCTGTTGGTTCTTTCAAAATATAAGATCTTTCCTGATAGAGCTCAGGAAGAGTGTCAAGTTTCCCATCTTTCAGTTCCTTTGAAAGGTTTTCACTATTGGATACACTATTTATTTTTCTCTTTTCATGATCTAATACTGCCTTTGTTAGGTTTTCACCATTAGATCTTTCTTTTATATTGTTAATTTTGTAGTTGAGAAACTTGGAACTCTCCTATCTGAGACTTTGATCTTGTGATTCACTGGTGGAACTTGTTTTTAGGTTGGATGAACAGAGAAAGTTTACAATGTTTTCATCATTGGGAAAGGTTGGTATATCAATTGTTTGAATTTGTTCCCAATCAATGAGTTCGGGATGGACCAAGGTAAATGGATCATCAGGTTGGGTAAGGTCACTGGTGGTTAAGGTGATGATACTATTATCATTTTCACTATGGGGAAGATCTATGAATGTATCCTCCTATAGATTATTTGTATTGTTTTGAATCAAATCGTCATCAGTTGAGTCATGGTTGGTTTATAGGACGTAATCAAGTGGAGGCCTTGAGCTTTCCCCTTGTACAAGTGTGTGTGCATATTTTTGTACAACATCCACCTATTTGTCTCTCCAAAATTTATCATAAAAAATGGTGTCCCATTCATATTCATTGGAGTTATTGTCAGAATTGTTTTCCTATAATCTAAGAATTGTTTCAGCTAACTCTTCATTGGATTTTCTTTGTACTATTTCTTCCTTTGTATCTTCACCATATCCTAACTTAGTTTTGTCTTTTGGGTGCATTGTTTTTGGTTGGATAGGTTCAACAATACCTTATTTTCTCTTTCCTCTAGGGCCATTTCCTTCATAACCCATTCGTTTCATTATTGTATAACTCTTTCCATATTGCATAGTGGATAACTTGACATGTTGGACAGATTCATCTTCATCTTTATAGAGCCAATCAAGGATAGCTCTATCTTTTGCTTCATTTTCTTGAGTATCTGGCTTGATAAATCTTCCTTCAAACTTGGTGATGGGAACTGAAGCTTGTGTGTCTGATGCTAAAGCTATTGTAGCCTATTGTATTGATGTTGATGGTTGACCATGGGATCTTGGAGATACAGGTAGATTAGAGAGACATAGTGAATATTCTCCCAAACCATTATCTTTCAATTTCAGCTTGGTGCCAAAATTCCTTATCATTTCCCTTTCTTGTTCACTATGTTTAGAAGTAGAAATGGTCAAAGCCTCTCTATTATGCGAGATAAATGTGTTTTGAGTTGCTCTAAGGTTAGAACAAGTCCGACTGCTAATATGGTCTGCTGGTATTGTTACTTCTAGTATGTCATATGGAAACTTCAGGAATTGATGATAAGTGGATGAAACTACTTTAATTTCATGGATCCATGGGCGACCCAAGAGTATGTTATAGGATAGATCCTGATCTAGAACTTGGGAAAAAGGTATTCTTCATAATAGGTCCTCTGATTGGTAGCATGATGAGGCCTTTAGAAACTCTTTCCTCATCATCATATGCTTTGATTGTAATTTTCCTTCTTGGATCTATAGATTCTTCTAAATATCCCAAATCAATGACCAATTTTAAAGTACAAATGTTTAATCCATCTCCCCCATCTATTAAAACACATCTGATTTGGTTTTTATGAACCATGACCTCTAGATAAAGTGATGAATTATGGGGATGGGTGATGGAGGAGTCATCATTTTCAACAAATTATAAACATGTGGGTGAGGACAAGTGTCCCACCATGGCTTGAAATCTATCGATATCTAGATCAGGAGACATAGTTGTGTCAACGAGTGCCTTTTCTAGAATGTCTTTATGTGCCGGTGATATTTTGAGCAGCTCCAAGATAGAAATTTGGTTCGATGTTTTTCGCAGTTGATCAACCAAATTGTACTAACTTGGAGGGGGAACCACCAACTTAGATGAACCTCATTTTAAAATGATTTTGGCCTATCCCCTTGTTGTAGCATTGACCTCTCGATATTATTGCTATCCTTTGATTCTAATAGAATTGACTTACTGATCATCAGTGTAAATATGATTGATGGTGGTGTCGTAGATAGGATTCACATTCATGCCTTTGTCACCTAAAGATTCCCCTTTCTGATAATTGGGGAGAGGATCCTTGAATACCTAATGATTGTCATTGGCATTATGTCCCTCAAACGTTATGGTATGGTTATCAATCAAATCCTAAATGAGATTCTTTAACCCTTGGCAATTATTTGTCTTATGACCTTTGCATCTATGATAATCGCAATAGGATGAGTCATTCCATGATGGTGGTTTAACTTGAGGCTCATAATCTCTTTGTGGTGGCAATGTGACGGCGTTTTGATTCAAAATTTCTTTAAGAATCGATTCCAAAGACTGGCCCAAGGGAGTACAAAACTTTGTCGATTCGAGAAAAACTAAGATCTGTGCGCATTTGAATTTTGGTTAGTACCAAGATTATTACCATGATTGTTGGTCACATTTCCTTGGTTGGAATTATTGCTTTGGTTACTATAATTTCAAGCATTATTGTTGGTGTGTTGGACACCTGATACATTGAGAATAGTAGGCTTTGCATTCACGTTGTTAGCATCTACCTCCCCATCATTCACAACATTTTTATTTCGAGTCCAAAATCATGATTTATCATTGTTGTTGCTATTGTTGTTGTAAAAATTTGGACTTTCTTTATCAAGATTTAAAACTCCATGCTTGACCAAGGCTCCTTCAATGGTAATTGCATTTTCAATCAATTTTTCAAATGATTGAGGACAATGAAGATTTAGCCTATAACTCATCTCTTGATTCAGACTGTCGATAAATATTTTCATCTTTTCCTTTTCAGGAACAGGACAAGAATATCTTGCAAACAACCTTCTCCACCTTTGTAACAATGTGGTGAAGGGTTCCCCAATCTTTTTTTTTTCTCTACATAAATCAAGCATGGTTATTTGATGTTGTATATTATAGGAGTATTGAGATATGAACTTATTGATTAAATCCTCAAATGTTTTGATGGGGGGAGTGATTTTGGAAATCCACTCCATGAATTATCCACCCAGACTTCATGGAAACAATCACATTAGGTAGGTATCTTCATGAGCGAACTCTAGGCTCATATTTTAAAAATCCCTCACATGATCAATGGGATCTTTTTTCCCATTATAACTATCAAACTTCGAGATCTAGAAATGTTTTGGAAAAGAAATCATGTTAAGACTCCTGTCAAATGGATATGGGTATATATCTTCCAAAACATACTTCTTTCTTGTACCCCCTCGTATTTCCTTTATTTTCCCTTGTAATGCTTTTATCTGTTGAGTAAGAGCACTAAAATCATTAAGGGGGGCTTCAGGATCCTCTCTAATCCTTTATGTGTCAAAATCAATGGGTAGCATAGCTCCTCAATTAGCTAATGAAAGAAAATATATTTCTTTGTTTCATTCCAAAATTCTATCCACGAGAGTATGGAATTGTGGATCCTATTATGCTTCTTGAAGCATTTCTTCTATTATCTCATCATTATTTGAATTATTCCCAATTCGAAGTTTGTGAAAAGGATTTTATTCCTTATCATCCATTTTTCTTAAAGTACTTTCCCTTTCATCTCCTTTTATGTGCTTTCAAGATCTCGTGACAATAGGCATAGGCTTTTACCAAATTTCAACTAACTTGGATCACTAAATGAAAGAGTGCAATTTCGTTGGATATCTTAGTCCAAATAGAATGGAAATTTTATTGATATGACTAAAGAAATTTCTATTTTTAAGGTTGTGATTCCCTTGTTGAAAGGATGATGATCATGTTATGGGAATTAAACTAAAACTAAAAAATGAAGATGTTTGCACTTTGTGATGTTTTGATCGTAGTTTTGTGATAATAAAGATTTTTATAAATGCCTAGTGCTTCTAAGTTCTCTATTGCAACACTTGATTGGGACGATTGGAATGCTGAATTGTAGGTTGGGGGATGAAAGAGGAACAAATACACTGACTGTGATTATGACTTTGAGAGAGAGCTCTTCTTTGAAAGAAATCTCATGAATATAATGGTTCTAAAGAAAAATTGTCAGCAAAAGCTCTAACAAAGTCATGATATCAATGAATAAAAGTTCTATGTTCAAGAAAAACTTTTCAACTTTGGTATAATTTTTTTCTCCTTTTCAATAGCTTCTTGTAA
>CM021105.1:246466042-246511174 GCA_007115665.2 Sequoiadendron giganteum | reverse complement strand
CCTTCAAGATCTTAGAATTGATTACATGAATACTAAATAAATTTATTCAACTTTTCAAGATCTTCTTGCTAACAATAGTAATAAATATGTTAACTATTAAGGGGTATGAAGTGGGGGAGAGTAACAAATTTATCCAATTTGACCAACCTCTACTTAGAAAACTAGACACACTTATCATGGGACAATGTCAATGCCATCAATGTGATCAAGGGGAGAGGACCCATCTGTCTATGTAGGGGACACTCAATTGCAACAACTTAGATTTTAGTATAACACACAAGGTGAGTCAAGTCAAAGTCGGCTAAAAGGTGTATTTAATAGACAATAGACTATTCCCCATTTTTTTAGATCTTGAAGGACAAAATAGACTAGGTTAGTATTGAGTTAGCCAAAATATTGTTATTGATTCAAGGACATAAGGATTATCACTCTCTTAATGGAGATTACTCTATTGATCCACTCCAAGAGTTCTTGATTGAGGGACAGTCCTCTATTCCCATCTCGATCAAAAGGTCGGGTTAAAGGTTTCACTCTTAATTTGAAAGTAGGGTTTATCATTCATTGGCTAGGGTCAAGCATGAAGAGCTCCTCTTTCCACTATTTGATCAATTGTTGGTTCAAAGAGGAAGGTTGGTTCAACGAACATTATAGGGAATTGATTCAACTGGGATTGAGAAAATTCCTCTCGATGTAGCTGGGTGGGCCTCTCCTCCTCTAGCCCCCTATCCCCTATAATAGAGGTTGAGCAAGGATAGTTTATGCACATATTAATAGCATAGTCAAAGTGTTAGATGACATCCTCTTCAAATCATAAGCTTCTACTAAATGGTTATATATGAATTAATGATGATGATGGTACATTCCTTAATCATGCTATCCACCAAGGTCCAAATTCCTCAAGGTGCTATTGGGCTAGGTTCAACTCGAAGCCAGTTCATCATTGAATCAGGGTCAACTGGAAGTCACTTCAATGAACTGGATCCCCTTACTCGTGATAACTTAAATGAAGAATGACTTCTAATTTCAATATATACTTTCTTATATTATCACAATCCACTATACAAAAAGAACACAAATATCTATATAATTCAATTATTTCTATAAAAAATAATAGAACTTTAAGTCTTTGATCTATAATGGATCGAATTACTATTGCAGCAGTGAAAAAAGAAGAGAGTACTCTTCTTCTTTATCAATAGAAATGGCGATTGGAACCACCTATGATTCATCAAAATAATGATGTGGAAGTACAATCAATAATAAACATAAGGCGCTAACCATAAAAAATAGAACAATCATTTGAATAAACGACATGTGCCCCGTCGTGTTCTGTGATGTCAATAGACATGGTACTGAAAGCTACAAGGATAAAAACTTGCCGGACCTTATTAGGTCAGTTAAAGAGATCGACAAGGACTGATGGAGACCGATATTGACAATTCGCCATTAATATAGCAGTTATGATGATTGATTCATCGAGTTACGGAGGATTGGATTGATTCCATGTACGACCAGAAAACCCAGTCCCAAGCTTCATAACGAAGGAGGGGGGTCGGGCGTGTAGTTCACCCTATCTAGCTTCTCCACGACAGTCCTTGGATAGGTGGTGTTGTGGCTCTATGTTTGGTTAGTCGTTTGTGGTCTGTTTGATTGTTGCACACTTGCTTGTTGACAGGATTTAGTTTGTGGTTGAGAAATTTGTAAGGTTATGTGGGTAACGACAGTTGGGAGAAAGAGTATTATCTCGAAGAATTTAATTTCATTATGGATCATCAGCGAAAGGTTTAGGTCAATATCTCTTGGAGGTCAAGTATTCTAACTGTCCAACTAGGGAGAAAGAGTATTATCTTGAAGAATTTAATTTCATTATGGATCATCAGCGAAAGGTTTAGGTCAATATTTTTTGGAGGTCAAGTATTCTAACTATCCAATTAGGGAGAAAGAGTATTATCTCAAAGAATTTAATTTCATTATGGATCATCAACGAAAGGTTTAGGTCAATATTTCTTGGAGGTCAAGTATTCTAACTGTCCAACTAGGGAGAAAGAGTATTATCTCGAAGAATTTAATTTCATTATGGATCATCAGCGAAAGGTTTAGGTCAATATCTCTTGGAGGTCAAGTATTCTAACTGTCCAACTAGGGAGAAAGAGTATTATCTCGAAGAATTTAATTTCATTATGGATCATCAGCGAAAGGTTTAGGTCAATATTTCTTAGAGGTCAAGTATTCTAACTGTCCAACTAAAGATTGATCCACATTGTCTTTGGTGTGAAATAGGGAGGTGTAAAAGGCCAAAAGAGGTTTGGGAAGAGATACTTTGTGTCTTGTGCATAGTGGGGACAATGAAAATTGAAAAACAATTTATTTTATAATGCAAGGTATGCAATGTCATCAGCATCAACTACATAAGTAATTTAGTAGCGACTTCTTTTCAAGTTTTAATCAATGAAGAATGGGTGGAGAGAATGTGATAGCAAATATTCTAATTGTCCAACTAAGGATTAATTCATATTGTCTTCAATGTGAAAAAGGGGGGTGGAAAAGGCCAAAAGAGGTTTGGGAAGAGATAGTTTGTGTCTTGTGCATAGTGGGGACAATGGAAATTGAAAAACATTTTATTTTAGATTGCAAGGCATGCAATGACATCAATGCCAACTACATAAATAATTTAGTAGCAGCTTCTTTTCAAGTTTTAATCAATGAAGAATTTGTGCTGAGAATGTGACAACTCATTATTAAACTAAATTACAGAAAGTTAACACTTCACTACACAAAAATAGTAGGGTATACTGCCCCATAGGCTATCTTTGACCTTGTGGATGTTAAAAATATTATATTATATTATATTATGTATGCTAGTGTCTCTCTAGATTGTGTTGGTATCAATATCACTATTTTTGTACAATTTTAGTCATGTTTATTATATGTAATCTTCAACTTATTCTAATAATTTTAGTTTTTGTCATGTTTATTACATGTAATATTCAACTTATTCTAATATGAACTAAGGGTGCAAGGGGCTTTCAAAAACTATTTTTATGGAGTAGGGGGTTTCATGAGGAAAAAAATAAAAATGCTATGGGATTAATTATAATCTTTTCTCGATAAATACCTAAGCCCTTACTTTTTAGTTTGTAATTTCAAGGGGGTACATTTGGGGTGGAGCTAGAAATTGTCCCCACCAACTTAGAAAAAATTATACTTGTCAATCATATGGAGTTTAAACTTCATGAGACGATATGACTGAATTGAATATGTGCAAAATAGGGCAAACATGTGCAATGAGTAGCTTCTATCACACAAGTAGTAATAAAAATAATTATGAGCTAAATTACTATCTACAATCATTACAGAGATAATTTCCACATGTATAAAAGGTAATGATGACATATCACTCTCTATTGTTGTTATGTGATTATGATATGTTTGGACACAATGACGATTCTCTCTATATTGGTATATATACATAGCTATTTACATGCCCACAAAGGACTGTTAGTGATAGGATATGTCCCCCCTCAATTGGTTTTGTTGATGCTACAATTTGCTCCTTATGATTACAAAGGATACACACTCAAAGATCAACCTTGGGGATATAAGTCAAGATAAATGATCAAGTGAGCCTTATAATCAAATCACAAGTAATTAAGGCCAAATAACAAGAGTAGGCACAATCTCCTCTCCACTTCAAGCTCCACAAGGCTTGGGAGGGTGTTCCCTTAAGATCTTTTTGAATAATTTATTAAAATAAAAGACAACAAACAAATACTAAACCTTAAATGACATAGATGAAATCTAATTATTTGTCACTAACTCCCTTGATGTTGGTCTCCACTATTTTGCTACTAAAGGTCTTTAAAAAATATTTAAATTACAACTTATATGTGCATTTAGTAAATAATTCTAGAATTATACTTCTATATTTATCTATTATACAATTAAGAGTAATACGTAGGTCAAGAAACAATATGTGACAATGAAGAAGATATTCATTGAAATAATATTTGATTAGTTAGTTCTTAAGTTCAATGTATGCATCCATGGGTGATAGGGTTAAATAAACAATTAGTGCATGATGAAAATGTAAATCCTTATAGGTCATATGGCCTAATGTAAATCACTATTTTACTTAAGATATTATGACCTCAAGATGAGATAATTTAAGCTTTTCATATAGATTTCTAATCCACATCATGTATATTGTGTTAAAAAGTTTTTACATATGTTGTGGTAGAATATTGATCAGTCACAATATTAGAATGAAAAATGTGAACTTAGAGATTTTTGAAATCTTCTAAAAATACTCTGCCAATAATGGATAACCACATGTAAAATAAGCTGGCATATATATTAACTTTCAAAAGGAATTTATAATTTTCAATGGACAAGACATGCTACATTGACATCCTAAAATATGTTATATATAGAATAACACTAAAAAAGCTTAAGGGGGAAAAAGATAGAACTTACAAAAGTGATACTCTCCTTAAATAAAAATCTAGTGCAAGGCTTATTTCAATAGGATGATTAACAATTACCCAATTTGTATTACATGTCAATAATGTGGTTATATCCTTACATTACAAAATTTGTTGCAATAACCTATCTAGGAATTGTAATAAATAGAAAGGATCCTAAATCCTCTTTAAATAGTAAAATTCAAAATGGTGATAAATTTATTGTTTAAACTACTCATCTCCATTTAGATGTCACTCGCTTTGATTTAACATGTTCTCTTGACAACTAGTTGAAATATCTCGTGTCTTAATGAATTTTTATATGTGGGAGCCCTTTGAAATTTGATAATTTGTAGGCATTTATTTGACTACAAGAGTTCCTCTAAAAGTAGGACATGATTTATTCTTAGAAAATAGACAACTTTGAATTGATATTGTACTATGGAACAACTTGAAAAATCACACAAATATTTATTCAAAGGTGCCCTGTTCATTTTCCTAAGGGCCAACTTTCTTTTGCATCTTTTGATAACTAGTGTGAATCTCATTTCGATCAATGATGGAGATTAATTACCTTTAAAAAATCAACGTCTTCAATAAATATATATTTTAAAAAGGTGCATTGTTTTTTGGCCTATTTATCCACAAATATTAACTAGAGCAAGCCACTTGGTTTACATAGAAACCCTTTGATTACATTGTGCAATGCATACAAGCTTAAGCCATTAAATGTCATAAAAAATCAACGGCTGACATTTATTTACACTCAATACCTACAACTTCGATAGGTCTATAGACCACCAAAGTCTTAGAGGATACAATCTATTAATCTACAAATACTAGTAAGATCATGGCATGTTGCACCATTTCATTGAGATAATCCATGACCCATATTGATTACCGTTTAATCTATTGATATACCAAAATTGAACCAAGACATGTGGCCAAATTGCACATTCTATATTTATTTTGGTAATGTCTACCAAATCATCACTTAATCAAAATAGACCAACCACTAATGTTCCATTTGTTATGATCTTAATATGAATAGAGTCACCTCAAAATTCCTAATCAAGTGGAAGAATTTTCTAGTTGAAGATGCAACATGGAATTATGAATGATTCATACAAAAGATTTTAGAGTTGCTAAGCATTGAGGGCAATAATTTTCTTAAGGAGAAGAGAATGTTATGATCCTAATATGATATATTCCTATAAATGCAAATCTATACCTGATTAATCATGAACAAACACAAGAGAAGTAGTCATTTAAACAAGCATAAATAGCATTCCCTATGAGATTCTTAAGCATGCTAAGAAATGGAAACAAAGCATATAAAAACATAAAAGAACATGAAATATACTAAGAAAATCAATCTAAGCTACTCAAATCCCATCCGTTAGGGGGATTTGTGTCAAATTGATGTGAAAAGTAGCCCTTTCCCAATCCCTTGTGGACAAGCTCTAAGGTCTTTGATGCAATATGTAGTGATTTGGTGAAAAATATGATGAAATCAAGCTAAAAAAGATCAAGTGTGGATGTGATTATGGATGAAAATGTGTAGAGTAACAATGCATTCAAAAGTGGATCCATTCTTCAAAGAGAAGGTATCTATTTA
Source organism: Sequoiadendron giganteum (assembly GCA_007115665.2). NCBI lineage: Eukaryota > Viridiplantae > Streptophyta > Pinopsida > Cupressales > Cupressaceae > Sequoiadendron > Sequoiadendron giganteum. The sequence goes on along the minus strand of CM021105.1, from coordinate 246,505,096 downwards.
TAGGACTCAAAGGTTGGAAGAAGAGGTGAAATTGGGCAATGTGGGACTAAAATGAGGATCAATAGCCTTGTGAAATGTGTCACAAGGTTAATGAAAAAAATAGGCATATGTGCCTCACACAAGTGTGTGCACATCTTGGGAGAAGAGATGTAAGAATAAGTTAATGCATAGGTGGCTTGTGTAAGAGGGGTGTAAGAGAGAATTTAAGGAATGTGGTTGATAATGTAAGGGAATGTTGGTGAGGATGTAAAATAGGTAAATTCCCTTGTAAGAGATATGATGAAATGTAAGAGGAATTGAATGCCTTTGTAAAAGGCATTAAAGGCATTTGTAAGAGGCTTTTAAAGCCTTTGGAGGGAAAGTCAACAAGTGGTTTGTTGAGAGAATATTTCCATGGAATACCCTGAAGAAATTAATTTCATCTGCAAGGGGGGTTAATAAACCATAGGTTTATTTAACCAAAGTGGAGTTAAAAGCTAGAGGATTTGCTAATGAAGATTAACAAGTAGGTTAGGGTTAATTAATTCAGAATTAATTAACTTAGGTGGTTTAGGGGTTTGAGACATTTAATTAAATAGTTGGATTTATTTAATTAAATGAGAAGACATAGGGGGTTTAATTAAATATTTTGATTTATTTAATTAAATGAGATGAAAATTACTGAGGAGATGATGAATTAACCTGATAAATTTAATTAACTGATGAATAGGAGAAATTGATGAATTTAATTAAAAATGTAAATTATTTAATTAAATAATTAGAACAGAGCTGATTTAGGAGGAAATGATGTTAGTAATCAGATTCAGATGTGTAATATTGATAAGGACTATTTATGTGTCTAGATTTTTCCCCTTTTTTAAGTGAGGTACCTATTACATTGGTTCAAAGATTGACACTCTTCATAGTCAACACTGTTGCCAATATCAAAATTCAAAAATTTCCTTTTTTTGGATGCTCCACTGTTGCACCAGCGGAAGGAATTACACTACTGCATTGCCCCCTCGAGAGATCGGGCAAAAAATTTAATTTTTTAGGTCAAGCTCGCAATAAAGATTCAAGATCAATTCAAGTCAAAGAGGACTAGAAAGCTCAGCTATCTGATGTAGACAGATTTTATGATGTATAGACAGTCATCAGTCATGGGTAGCCTCATGTATATTTTGATAGATATATCACATAGATTCAATACTCGGATATAAATGTTAGTAAAGATAGAAGAATAAGATGACATTGATTGACCCTTGATTGTGAAATTGATTCAAAATTCCAACAAGTCTAAGAGTCATCGAGAATTTATTAGATAGGGTGCTGAGTGATGATGATTAGCTTATTCAAGGATCTGGACATGAACATAATAAATTACAATATTCCTTCTTTGATAAAACACATAGATATGATGCATCAAGGTATGGGCAACCAAGATGGTGTTGTATCTAGTGCGATGAACTTTGACTTGACAAACAAATAGGAGTATTCTTGTTCACACTTGACATACAAAAACCATGCTACAATGTACATTAGAAGTTTCAAACATCTTGGACCAAAACATAGAAAGGCATAACCTAACAATGTAATAGTCAACAAGCTGTCCAAAACACCTTCCATATACACCTAACAAAGAAAGTATTCACCAAGGTTATATTACAAGAACATCCAACAAGCACATCAATTGAAAGATAACAATCAATGCCCCATTCCTTTCTCTCTAAATTATTTTGATAGACATCATCAAGAGGTCATTGGAATGAGCGTCATAAGATAAATGAAAAGAAAAGATCAAGTAAACAAACAAGTCAATGTTATTCAATACCTCTAGCCAAAGGGATGTGTGTGAGGATACGAATCCAAAGTGATATCCAAAATGATGCCCATTGTTAGAAAGATATATCCTAGGACATGCATTGTACAAGATGATGATGTGTGATTGGTTGTTTGAAAAGCCGTTGATATAAATCTTGCTTGACATGTTTGCTAAAATGAGATCAAGAGTTTGATTTTGCATTTAAAAGTTTGTTGTTTCGATTCTAATTTTGCGTTTGAAGTTTGCTTTTGCTGATTGTTGTGGTTGTTTCTGTTTGTTTTGCCAAAGGATGAAGGTGACGATCAATTTATTATGGATGGAAGTTTATTGCGAATGAAAATGAGATGGGATGAGTGGTTTTGGATTTGATGGAATATTTCAATGTTTTTGGTGTTTTCTACAATGTTATGAGGTTGTTTGTGGATTTTTGGGTTATTTTATAAATGTTTTGATTTTCAAGTTTTCAAATGTTTTTGTGTTTTATGAGATTTTAACCAACAACCAAACCTAAAAGACTATCCTAGGGGCCTTGGGGGTTAATCAAAGATTAGTGCCTACGTTATACACGTAGAGACCTCATAGTTTGACATCCATGTTTTTGACTTTTAATTTTTTTTTTTTGACCTGTTTTTTTGTTTTTGATATGATTTGGATGTTTTGGATTTTCGAGTGTTCAATTTTATGAATGTTTTTGGATTTTCTAATATTATGAATGGTTTTGGATTTTGTGATTTAAATGATACCTAGATCACGATGTCAATATCACGTTGTGAAACATAGGACATGGATCAAGAGCTATTCAAAAATGAGAGCACACGAACCTACCCCCAATGTCTAGCAGTGTTTCATAACATAATGGACAAATCAAAATATAGGTTGGAAAACCATGCGAAGAGTTTTGACATGCAATAGGAAAACATGGGATGTATGGTAAAGACCATGTCAAAATTCTTTGTCTATGAGTAAAGTCAAAGTATACATCAAAACTTTGTGAAGATCAAGATATGCTAGAAGATCTTGGATAAAGATGTATTGGATAGATGGAGGGAATACTGGATTTGTTATGGAGGAGATGAGATGCCTTCACTTGAAAAGGACCATATGACACTCAATTCTACTCATGATGCATGTATTCCAGGGTTTCATCATAATACTTTCCAAAGCACCGCCCATGCGGTTTTCACTAGAGGACGATTTTTATTTTTATTATTTTTCTTTGATTTTTTTGATTTTTGGAAAAAATTACCCATTTTGAACCACCTGGTGGTACTGATGTAGAGGTCATTGTCATAATGTGCCAATGGTATCCTGCTTGAAGAAGGTGCTTTTCTAAGATACGAGCACTTGAACACATCTTTGAAGAACTCTAATCTACCTTATTGGTACTAGTATTAACCTTGTCTATGTGCGCACATTGCGATAAAGTGCCTTCAGAACCCTTATGAGGAAGGGTAGCTTCCAACACACAATCAATGTGAGAATTGGCTATCATGGATGGAGTGTACGGTGTCATGTATGAAGGAATATGAGATGGATTGGTTGATGGTTTGGAACTTTTGACTCTCCAAACTTGGGAATATGGGTGATGATGGGTGGAAACAGAGCTTTGAGAGGATTTAGGACCAACTGCTTGATATGATTTGTTCCTTGCTTGAGAAGCCTACTTCTGTATTTGAGGATTTTTTTAATGGATACTTTTCCCTTTTTGATTTTCCCCATAGTTTTTTTGACTAGTGAAGTATGATTGGGATGATTTTTTTGTATTCTTTGGTATCCATTTGTATTTACTTTTTCCTCTTTACTTTACTGCTCATTTTCTTTGGTGGTCTTCTTCTTGCTTTGATAGGAATATTTCTTCTCACGTTGGTCCCATTTTGTGTATGAGATGATGGGTGGATTACGATTCATGATACAACTAGTTGTAGTGTTGCTAGTATTTTCATCATAAGGATCCTTCATTCCCCTTATGCTGACGTTTGTAGTAGTCAAGGTTGCCCTCAACATTGTGAAGGTATTAACAATACCTAGTCCTTTGCCTTGATAATAGATTTCCTTATCCATAGCCACTGAATATGGCTTGTCATGAACACATGATATTGTGTTCTCGTTGTTCGGGAATATTAACTGTTTGTTATGATTCTATGACATCTTTATTTGTTGATTTTGCTTCAAAAGATGTTGGCACTAATTCATGAAAAGAGGTTGATGATGCACAATCACTATAAGAATCAAGAATCTCGACCATTTCTTGCTCTTGTGTGGGAATATCAAGAGTGGGAGACTCTTGTTTTGTATGAAGAACATCCATATGTTCCTCCAAAGAAAGCATCTCATTGGTAGAATCTGGTGTGTCCTTGAAATTCTGGAAGGATTGGACAATGCTCATTAAGTCATGATAATTCTTCAAGGATTTGATCTGTTCAATATTACTTGTGGTTGAGAAAATATTACTCAGAGTTTGGACATCATTATGTATCTCACGACAAAGTTGTGGGGAAATAGTATCTTGATCTTGAATTAGTTCAACGTAACTTCTATTATCCTCTAGACTATCTTCTTGACATGATTCTTGGGTAGACAATGTATCATTGATAGGAGACTCTTCACAAACTGTAAGATTTATGGATGGAGCATGAAAAACTTCTTATTTCCTTGGAACTTCCTCAACGTGGCCAATTATGGAGTCATATTAAGGGGTAATGTGTCTATCTAAAAGATACATGATACCATTTCGATATGAAACATTGCTAGGAATTTTTGATTGATCTTGCATCTATTTTAAGAATGTTTCTTGGTGCTTGTCTAATTCCTGTTCTTGTGATGGATGAGCAACAAATATGTGCTACTATGGTATCATGGGTATGGTTTATGTTATTAGAACTTGATACCTTTCCCATATCTTTTGCTTTTCCATGATCAAGCATAAGGGTTTTATAGATTTGCAAGTCATGATTCCTAGATTTTTGATCAACCTCAAGGTCTCCTTGTTCAATAAGATCTTGTATAAGGTGTTTTAATTTAAAAAAACTGTGTATTATGACCCTTGTATTGGTGAAATTCACAAAAATGATCTTCCCTAAAGCTAGGAAGTTTGACTTGTGGCTCCTAGTAGTTTGAGAAATCTGGGAGTGTGATAAGGTTAGCTTGTATCAACTTCTTCAAAACTATGTCCATGGGTTCCCCTAAGGGAGTGAATTTTCATCTAGGTGCATTGTTTGTTCTTTGTGGTACCCTTTGAGTACTTGCAACATTGATTGCCGATTGATTGTTTTGTGGTTGCTTGTTTATTTGTTGTGTGTTTTGTCATGTGTTTCTTGGTTGGATGTTTGTTTTTGGTGGGGCACTTGTGACCATTTTCGCATCAACAACACCATCATTAGTGACATTTTTATTCTTGTTCCAAAAGTGAGGCTTGTCATTATAACTAGGCGATGGTTGATTATCCCTGTATATTGGTGTGTGCCCTTGTGCTATGAGGGCTCTCTCAATGTTAAGAGCCTTGGGGATAAGTTGATCATACGTCGTTACACATTTAATTTTTAATTGGAAGGACAACCCTCCCTCAATGTTAGCAATGATGGTTCCTAATTTTTGTTCTTCAGGCGTAGACCATTTGCTTTTGCTGGCTTTGTACCTCCATTGTTGTAGGAAAGTTGCAAATGATTATTTTTTGGCTTGTTTTAGGTCATACAACTCCTCCAAGCTTACATCCATATCTAGATTGAATGAGAAGTGATCTACTTGTAAATAAATTTATGATGTCTTGGAATTTTTGGATTCCAGGAGGTAAACAAGAGAACTGTGTGTGAGAATATGTGGAACAACTAATAAGTTAAAATAACAAACCAATGAAACATTAGATTAAAGGAAACTAATTAAAAGTAAAACAAACTCTAAACAATAACTCCTTCAAAAGCGTTCCATTGTCCTCTATCTCCAAGGATTTGTTGTAAGTTGCTGGCTCTCAGTTGGTGTATGCAACAACTTTGGCTAAATGACAAATTAGAGAATGAGTTTATGCAGCATGCATGTCTATTGCTAAATTATTTAAGCTATGATATGAAACTAAAATGCTATGAAATTTAAAATGCTATGCTTGAAAGGATTGCTAAAATGCCGATTCAAATGCAACTATAGTAACTGCGATAAAATTCAAAAAATCTAGGATCCTTTTCAACTCACACAAGGGTTGTATTTATAGATTTTTGGAGGCAAGAATCTAGTTGGAAAAGATCGACGGTCGAAATCAAACCTGTCAAGATGAACGGTGAGAGATTGAGAAGTTGAGAGAAAGATGGAAGGTTGAGATAATAATGGGAGATGTTTCCTCCTACACAACCTTCTCCATTCAAAAATGAAGGAAAGTTGCCATTTGTGCACTTCATTTATGAGAAGTTAGTTGGTAGTTGAGGATAAATCCTTAATTAAATAAATAAATAAATTTAATTACATGTGACAATGAATTTAGAAGCTTCCATAATTAAATAATTAATATTTAATTATCTGTGAGAGATGAAAATGGGAGGTAATTAAATATTTAACATATTTAATTATGTGTGAAGTGAGAAAAGTGTTAAATCAAATATTTATAATATTTAATTTAAATGTGAGATGAAGAAAGTGTTTGGAGGAATATTCCATTATTCTAATTTAAACATTCAAACTTAGAATAATATGATAACTAATATAAATAAATTATGAAATTTATTTAATTTAATTAAGAAGAAGATGACAATAATTAAATAAAATTATTTATTTAATTAAGGTAGAAGAATTATAAAAGTGAATGATATAAATAAATAATTTATTTATATGTAGATGACTTTAGAAGATTAATTAAATAATTCATATTTAATTGCTTGATTAACTGTGACCATTTTTAGATGTATAGATTTTTCCCCTTTTTGAAGTGATGTGTTTTACACATTGCTTCAAAGAAAAAATCAGATTTTGAAAATTTGCCCCTGACTTTGAAAAATTGACTGATGATGCTATATGCCCCCTCGGGAGATAAATCACGTAGTTTGAAGATTGTGATTATGATTCGATGATTTGAAATGGTTTGAAGAAGATTCGTTGATTTATCTCCCGAAATTGTGCACCGCGTGGTTAAAAATAAAAATTACCCTACCTTATTTACCCCCTTAAAAGATGGAAAAAGGTAAAAGTCATTATCATTTGAATAGTTGTCGTTTGTGATTTTTAGTGCTCTGTGAGAGGAATATTTGAGATGCTGATCCACTATGAGCACCACAGACTCGAGCGAGCCTGCTATCATCAGCGACTTGCAACATACGGACCTCTGTTAAGATTGCACAATCCTCCTTTGTGAATTTTTGATGAATTTCGCTTGAATTTTTCAATTTTTTAGATTTTGAATTTTCTGTTTTAACACATAGAAATATGATTTAGTGCACGTGAGCCATAGTTTAGCACATACCATAGGTAGATTAGTGCATTAAGATAGTGCATCAATTAAACAGTTTCGCGCATAGGGATGTTAAAGTAGCGCATAGGCTAGAATAGCGCATTAGATAGATAGATTAACGCATAGGTGAAAACCCCGCACACATGATGCTCGATTAGCGCTTAGATTGAGGGATTTAGCGCATAGGCTAGAATAGCGCATTGGTTAGATGAGATAACACATACACTTGATAGAATAGCGCATTGACGGTTTAGCATTTTGGACCTCTGTTTTAATGCATCCATGGATAAAGTAGCGCATTTGTCGAATTAGTGCTTTGAAAGTCTGTTTTAACGCATCCATGAAATTTTGTTGTTTCTAAAACTTTGAGATGATTTCTTGACGTTTGTTGCTTAATTAGACAACTGATTTGATGAATCTGAGTAGCATCAAGGATAGATTAACTTGATTTTGATGATGTTTTGATAAATTTGTCTTCGTACTTGAAAACAAATAGTAAGATGTTGTCGATTCTAATAAATTTTCTTTTTGAATTGAAGAAAAAATAGTATAGATGTTGATTTTGAGTCAATTGGTTGATAAATTTGTTTCCATGCTTGATGAAAAACAAATAGTAGTGATGATAAATTTGTCTTCCTGTTTGAAAACAAATAGTAATGATGCTGATTTTGATTTGATTTTGATGATTCTGATAAATTTGCTTCCATTTGCATGAAAAACAAATAGTAATGATAGATTCACCTACTTGATATGATTATATGATTTCCTAATTGATTGATTTTCCTTGCTAATGATTTGATTAAATGCTAAATTGATGTTATAGAAGGATTTTAAAATCCTCCAGATCAGAGAGAGGTTTCCTTGTACATGGGAGATGATTCCCAGATTGACCCAACCAGAGACTGGGGTCATTATTAGATGTGGATTGGGTTCCCTTCTCAGGATCCCTCAGTATAGAGTCAACAGGGCACTGTTGACTGCGTTAGCCGAGAGATGGCATAGTGAGCAAAATAATTTTCACTTGCCATCTGGAGAGATCACTGTTACACCAAAGGATGTGTACATAATTTTAGGTACCCCTGTGGTTGGCATGCTTGTGATCTATGATCACAAGGAAATTGGAGGTACATATGCTTTGCGATGAGTCTTCTAGGATCCACATGCTGGTGGTTATGAGATTTCCTGGAGAGATATGCTTGAGAGATATGCCCCACTTCCGTCAGTTTTGGCAGGTTTCATTGGTGGCTTCCTTTGTCCTGATCATAGGTCAAAGGGACTATCAGTAGGTTGGGGTTAGATATTGGAGGACATGATCCTTCATCAAACTAGATATGCATGGGGATCTTGCATGCTTGCCCATCTATACCACGATCTTCATTAGGTGGTATATACAGATGGGAAGAGTATATCTTTCGGAGTTACGATCCTATAGATCTGGGCATGGGAGCACATTGCTATCACCTGCCCTATTGTATGAAGAGATCATCCGCTTGGCCATCCATATGTGTATGCATATATGGGTCCCCTTGTTCAGCATATGTTGGGAAAGTTAGAGTACTGGCGACGTGTGTTAGATGACATGGATACAGTCATCTGGAGACCATATGTTGACTGCGAGGCATGGGAGGAGGATGATACAAAGCTGCCCTACTGTGGCATCACTAGATACTTGATTGGCCACACCCCATTTATCATTGAGTGATTTTTGGTTATGCGGGTACTCAGACAATATGGGCAAGTACAGATGATGCCGTAGGGTGTGTCTCACTATGCCAGACACTAAGAGGATGTTTTAGAGTAGGGTCCCTTCATCACACTTGAGGCAGCGAGAGTAGAGTACACTGAGTTACAACCAGAGTTTTGGGATATCCATCTAGAGGTGATAGATGCACATATGACTGAGGATTATGCTGCATATTTTTATACTCATACATTCCCTAGATTGACCAGTCTAGATGAGCTTGCCCCACTATTAGGTGGACCAGTCTTACAATGGGCACGACGACAGCCACAAGCACAGGTAGAGGTGGGGGCACATGTAGAGGAATAGACAGAGCAGCCTGCTGGAGGAGAGGAGGATATAGGTGGGGTGGCCATGGATATTGATGAGGAGGAGGATGATGACAACTCCAATGATGATGATTATGATGGGGATGATGGAGGTGGTGGAGGGAGAGTGTTCTTTAATGTACACTTTAGGACTAGGCCTCGTATAGCTAGAGTGGTGGATCACCTGAGTACTTCAACACCATGTATTACTATCAAGGCTCCATCACAGGGATAAATTGACGCACTTCAGGCACAGGTGCAGGCTCTTCAAAGCCAGCTAGCATAGGCACATGACACCATTAGCAAGCTACAGACACATATAGAACAACCACCACCTCCTGACCCACAGATAGCCTAGCTTACTACAAAGCAGGACAGTTTCAGAGAGTGGTGTGTACAGGCAGAGGGGGTAGCAAAGAGGCTTCTGAGATCAGTTGAGAGTACCTCCATTGGAGAGGTTGTTGCAAAGGGGCTAGAGACTACCCACCAGGTGAAATATTATAAGATGAGATACTTTGAGGTGGTACCCCTTGAGCAGAGGATAGATTATACGCAGTCAGGCACTCGATCACGTACCCACTCACTTAGTCATACCAGGAGTGCTACTAGCAATGTGCTATAGCCTGTCAGACAAGAGATAGGTGCCTTAGGCAACAAAGATCCAACAAGACCCACCACCTCTGGAGGCAATAGTAGTCATGATCCCCATCCAAATGTCCCATAGTGATGATTATGTATACACCCCTTTATTGTACTTTATGTATCTTGTTCAGACATTTGATATCCTTGTACCCATGGACATTTATTTTTGATGAGATTATGATATGCAACGATGATTTTTGATATGAATGTGTCTTTGATTACGTTATGATGAATGCTTATGTATGCATTTTTGTTTCTATATGTTATGTTGTTTATGATTATGCATGCTTATGGATGATGATATGATGATGGATGCATATGATATGAATTATGACGATGATGCATTTTATGCATTGCAATGTATGCTTATATATATGATGATGATTATGGTTTGATGAATATGCTTTATGATTGGATGAACCTGCAAATGAAATGATTTTTATGAATTTAATGCAATGTAAATGATTTGACGGTTCTACATGATGTATGGAGTATGTATGCAATGAATGCAATGATGCGCCTTTCTTTTTCCCAATGTATGTTTATGCGAATGATGTTTGATGTAAATTGATTATGAAATGATATGAAAATGAGGTGAAAAATTGACATAAAAATGAGGTTTATGATTAATGATATGAAATAATAAATGATGATGATAATGATATGTAATTATGTATATAAAAATAAAAATAAAAAGTGATAGTGAAAATGATGTATATGTCAATACTAATATGTAAATGATATGATGCAATGTGATATGAATAATGATTATGATATCAACAATGATATGATAATGAAAATGAATGGTAACTAATAATGATAATGTTGATAACGATAATGAAAATGATATGAAAGTCAATAATGGAAATGCACGATGTAATTGATGTGAAAAATAATCATGATAACCTAAATGATGATGTAAAATGTGAATGATATGATGAAATATGAAAATGATAATGAAATGAGATGCAATAAATGTCCAAGTGTACTCAATCGATGTCTTAAAAAAATAAGATATGTATTATTTCCAACCTCCAAAAATCTATCATACAACCATAAAAAATAAAATGAATGCAATCTAAATGAATCATGCAATCCTAAAATTCAAAATGAACCATTTCACTATTGTCATTCTGTAAACCAATTCTGCACTTAATTTTCATCATTGAACCTTTTGATATGTTGAAAGTTAGTACAAGCATCAAAGGGAATATTTGTACTGATGATGACCTGAGTACTGCTTTCATGATGTTTGATATAGCAAGTTAATACAAGCATCGAGGTATAATTGGACCAAGATGACCTGAGTATTGTTTGCATAAATAGAAAAAAGTTAGCTATTTTCTTATGCAAATCTCGAAATGTCACTATGTCTCATGACAAACTTGCACAATACTAATGATTAGCTTACAAACAACAATCAAAGAAAAATCATATTCCTTTCTTGTGATTCTAGTTTAGTACATCATTGAACCACTCCAGCGATATGATGTCATCAAATGTCAAAACAAAAATTCAACTTATGCTTTAAGTTTTTCATTCATTTTAATTCAGATTAAGATCATTCAGTTTGTTCAGTCTCTTGTCTAACAACTGTTTTGACCCAGTTTGATTAGATATTTTGTTTGTTGTTTCGATATTCTGATACTTGACACATGTTGTCGTTTGTCTCCCGAAAAGGTTCAAAAGCGGACTGCCCCCAATGAACTTTCACTTTGACGCCCGATAAGATACAACCTAATGCTAAGGATAACACTAATCATCAAGCCATGATGAAATCCTTGTCGTTTCAACGAAATGTTGGGTGCATGATGCAAATATGATGGCTAGGAATGCATGTGATGCTGATGAAAAATGGATATGAATAATGCAAAATGTATCCTAATAGATGGGAGATCCAACCAAATCACAAACAGTTCTTGTTTGCTAGGTTTTCACCATTTGTTTTTATTGCACTTTTTTTTGATTTTATGATGATTTTTTTTTTTTTTCGTATTTTGATCTTTTTGATTTTTTTTTGTATTTCAAAAGAATGCCTGTTTTCCAGGTTTTCACCTTGATGACAATTTTTTTTTAGGACATTTTCCAATTTTTATGGATTTTTTCATGACTTTTTACAGTGTTTTTGATGTTTTTCCAAGACTTTTTATACTATTTTTGATTTTTTTCAAACATAGAACTTCTTCAAGTGGATGTTGTCAGTTGGATCTTCAAGTAGGTCCCCTTCTAGCATTGATAACTGATATTCCCCTGATCCATATGCTGCAATGATGATAAATGGACCTAACCAATTGTGCTCGAACTTGCCTTTCTTTTCCCGATCTTGTTGATTACGAGGGTTTTCTTTGAGGACCAAGTCACCCACTTGAAAAGTTCATGGTTTGACTCTATGATTGTAGCTATGGGACATAACTTTTTGATAACCCTTTAAATGATTAGCTGCACTTTGTCGCCGCTCATCAAGTAGTTCCAACTCTTGCAGTCTTGATACTCTATAATCCTCATCATTTATGAGCCCCTTCAATGATACTCAAAGTGAGGGAATCTCAACTTCCAATGGGAAAATGGATTCTACTCTATAAACCAAAGCATATGGGGTGGCACCTATTGGTGTGCGAATGCTGGTTCTGTATGCCCAAAAAGCTGGATTTAATTGGACATGCCAATCATGGTCGATGCCATTCACTGTTTTCTTCAGAATCTTTAGAATTGTTTTGTTTGAAGCCTTTGCTTATCCATTTCCCTGTGGATAATAAGGCATAGAGAACCTGTGTTGGATGTGAAATCTTTCATAGAGTTCATCAACATCTTGATTTTTAAAAGGTCTTCCATTATCTGTGATAATAGAGTTGGGAATGCCATACCCACATATGATATAGTTCAAAATGAAGGATGAAATTTGTTTGCTGGTAACAGTTGTTAAAGGAACAACTTCAATCCACTTAGTAAAGTACTCAGTGGCCATGATAATGAACTTGTGTCCATTTGATGATGATGGGTGTATCTTGCCAACTAGATCCAATCCCCACTGAGAGAAATGCCATGTTGTGGTGAAGGGTTGTAATTCCTGAGCAAGAGTGTGAATGCGATTCCCATGAATCCGAAATTTTGAACATTTTTTCACAAAGATGGATGATTCTTTTTCTATGGTCGGCCACTAGTAACCCATTCTAATAAGTTTCTTAGCTAAGGTTAGTCCACTTGAATGAGTCCCAAAAATACCACCATGAACCTCTTGTAAGGCCTTTTTCGATTCATCGCGTTCGAGACATCGAAGGAGGGTACCATCAAGACCACATTGGTATAAGATGTCAGCAATTAGGGTGTAATGAGAAGATTAGCTTATGAAATTCCTTTTGTGATTCCTAGACAAATTTGGGGGCAAAATGGTATCTTTTAGATAAGCGTAGATTTGGCCATACAAGGGAGAATCAGAACCAGTTAGATGACAAATGATTTAGGTTTTTGGATTATCATAGGCATAAGAAAACAACTATTCCACCAGGAAATCATACCGTGCTTGGTTCTCTGACAACTGGAGTAGTGATGAAATTGTAGCCATGGCATTTGCAGCTTTATTGTCAGTACGTGGAATTTGTGTGAACTTGATATCAACAAAGTATTTCTTGAAATCATCCACCATGTTTTTGTAAGGCATTAACTTGTCATCTTTAGTTTGATATTCATCATTTATTTGATTCATGACAAGTTGTGAATCACCAAAAACTTGCAGTTTTATGATTCTCCAGTCTAATGCAATTATCATTCCAATTAATAATGGTTCATACTTAGCTATGTTATTTGTACGAGGAAACATTAGCCGATAAGATTTTGGAATTGTATGTCCTTGAGGTGTGATGAAAATAATTCCTACCCCTAAGCCATGTTGAGTGTAGGAGCCATCAAAATAAAGTGCCCATGACTGCTTAGTGGTTGCTGTGAATACATCAACATCGGGAAAATAAATGTGTATTGGATGTTCCGCTTGCATTGGTGCCTCTGCCAACTGATCCACTATGACCTGTCCTTTGATGGCCTTCCGATACACACAATGAATGTCAAAATCACTTAGGATCATGACCCATTTATCCAATCTACCAATTAGGGTTTCCCTAGAAGATATTTTAAAGGATCAATCCTCGCCACAAGTTTTATTGTATGAGCTAGCATATAGTGTCGTAACTTTTGAGAAGTAAACACTACTTCCAAACAAGCTTTTTCAATGAAATTATAATTTAGCTCATGGCTTGTCAATGTTCTACTGATGTAATATATTGCTCGCTCCTTTCCTGTTTTGTCCTCATGTACCAATAATGCTCCCAAGGACACTTCTATGGCAAAAATATACAATATGAGTGGTTCACCTTGCACTGGTGGAATCATTAGATAATTCTTTATCTGATCAAATGCTGCTTCACACTTGTCTTCCCATTTAAATGGAAAATTCTTATGTAAGAGATGAGGGAATGGTAAACTCTTATCTACCAGTTGTGCGATGAATCTCATGATGGATTGCAAACATCCTTGTAATGAGCATAGTTGACTAATGTTCCTTGGTGGTGGCATATCGAGGATTGCTTGTACCTTAGTTGGATCCACCTCAGGTCCCTTTTCTGACATAATACAACCTAGAAGCTTTCCAAATTTCACCCCAAAGACGCATTTCTTGGGATTAAGTCTGACTTTAAATCTTTCCATTCTGACAATTTTTTTAGATAAGATATCTTAATGTCCTTCCCTTGTGTTTGATTTGGCTAAGAGATCATCTACGTAATCCTCCATGAATGTGTGCATCATGTCATGAAAAATTGTAGTCATTGCTCATTGATATGTAGCTCCTGCATTTTTGAGTCCAAACGACATTACATTCCTAGAATATGTACCCCAAGGACATGTGAACATTGTTTTATCTTGATCTTCAGGCACAATCTTTATCTGGTTATATCCAAAAAATCCATCCATTAGTGAATACATAGCATGTCCAGCAGTCAAATCTACAATCATATCTATGTTTGGTAGAGGGAAATCATCTTTTGGGCATGCCTTATTTAAATCCTTGAAATCTATACAAATTTTGATTCGTCCATATGGATTTGATACATGTACAATATTGGAGATCCATTCTGCATAGTCTATAGACCGAATGAATCCTACATCCAACAGTTTCTTTAACTCCTCTTTGACTAGTAATGCAACATGTGGGTGCATTTTTCCGAGTTTCTGCTTCATAGGTTTTTCCCCCGGCATGATGGATAAATGATGCATGATGAGGTTTGGATCTAATCTAGGCATATTTGTATATGACCATGCAAAATTGATTTGATTATTCTTGAGGAATTCTGTGAATCTTGGGATTTCCTCTTCTATCAGTGATGCAGTAAGTTGCAAGACTTTGGGCTATTCCATAGTACCTAAATTGATTGCCTCTGTTGGTTCTATCAAAATAGAAGATCTT
Source organism: Sequoiadendron giganteum (assembly GCA_007115665.2). Taxonomy (NCBI): domain Eukaryota; kingdom Viridiplantae; phylum Streptophyta; class Pinopsida; order Cupressales; family Cupressaceae; genus Sequoiadendron; species Sequoiadendron giganteum. The sequence continues at coordinate 246,489,721 of CM021105.1, read as the reverse complement.
TATTGATAGTGCTCAGGGAGAGTGTCAAGTTTCCCATATTCCAGTGCCTTTGAAAGGTTTTCACTTTAGGATACACTCTTTATTTTTCTCTTTTCATGATCTAATACTGCCTTTGTTAGGTTTTCACCATTAGATCTTTCTTTTATATTGTTAATTTTGTAGCTGATAAACTTGGCACTCTCTTGTTTGAGACTTTGATCCTATGATTCACTAGTGGAACCTGTTTCCGAGTTGTATGAACAGAGAAAGTTTACAATGGTTTCATCATTGAGAAAAGTTGGGATATCAATTGGTTCAATTTGTTCCCAATCAATGAGTTCGGGATGGACCAAGGGAAATGGATCATCAGGTTGGGTAAGGTCATTGGCTATTAAGGTCATGATACTATTATCATTCTCAATATGGGGAAGATCTATGATGGTATCCTCCTATTGATAATCTGTATCACCTTGAATCGAATCGTCATCACTCGAGTCATGGTCGCTTTGTAGTACGTAGTCAAGTGGAAGCCTTGAGCTTTCCCCTTATGTGAGTGTGGGTGCATATTTTTGTACAACATCCACCTGTTTGACTATCCAAAATTTCTCATAAAAAATGGTGTCCCATTCATATTCATTGGAGTCAGTGTCAGAATTGTTTTCTTGTAATCTGAGAATTGTTTCAGCTAACTCTTCATTGGATTTTCTTTGTACTGTTTCTTCCTTTGCATATTCACCATATCCTAACCCAATTTTATCTTTTGGGTGCATTGTTTTTGGTTGGATAGGTTCAACAATACCATCTTTTCTCTTGTCTACAGGGCCATTTCCTTCATAACCCATTCGTTGCATTATTGTATAACCCTTTCCATATTGCTTAGTGGGTAAATTGACATGTTGGACAAATTCATCTTCATCTTTATAGAGCCAATCAAGGATAGCTCTATCTTCTGCTTCATTTTCTTGAGTATCTGCCTTAATAAATCTTCCATCAAACTTGGTGATGGGAACTGAAGCTTGTGTACCTGATGCTAAAGCTGCTGTAGCCTGTTGTATTCATGTTGACGGTTGACCATGGGATCTTAGAGACACGGGTAGATAAGAGAGACATAGTGAATATTATCCCACCCCATTATCTTTCAATTTTAGCTTGGTGCCAAAATTCCTTATGATTTCCCTTGCTTGTTCATTGTGTTTAGAAGTAGAAATGGCCAGAGCCTCTCTATTATGCAAGAAAAATGTGTCTTGAGTTGCTCGAAGGTTAGAACAAGTCTGACTGCTAAAATGGTCCACTGGTATTGTTACTTCTTGTTCGTCATATGGAAACTTCAAGCATTGATGATAAGTTGATGAAACTACTTTCATTTAATGGATCCATGGGACCCAAGATATGTTATAGGATAGATCCTGATCTAGAACATGGCAAAAGGTATTCTTCACAACAGGTCCCACTCTGATTAGTAGCATGTTGAGGCCTTTGGAAGCTCTTTCCTCATCATCGTATGCTTTTATTGTAATTTTCCTTCATGGATCTATAGATTCTTTTGAATATCCCAAAGCAAGGACCACTTTTAAAGTACAAATGTTTAATCCAGCTCCCCCATCTATTAAAACATGTTTTATGAACCATGACCTCTAGATAAAGCGATGAATTATGGGGATGGGTCATGGAGGAGTCATCCTTTTCAGCAAAGGAAAAAAATGTGGGTGAGGACAAGTGTCCCACCATGGCTTTAAATCTATTGATATCCAGATCAGGAGACACAATTATGTCAATGAGTGCCTTTTCCAGAATGTCCTTATGTGCTGGTGATATTTTGAGCAGCTCCAAGATAGAAATTTGGGCCGATGTTTTTCGTAGTTGATCAACCAAACTATACTGACTTGGAGGGGGAACTTCTGACTTAGATGAACTTCCTTTTACAATGATTTTGTCCTGTCCCCTTGTTGTAGCATTAACCTCTCGATATTCTTGCTTTCCTTTGATTTTGATAGCATTGACTTGCTGATCGTCAGTGCAAATATGATTGATGGTGGTGTCATAGACATGATTCATATTCTTGCCTTTGTCACCCAAAGATTCCCCTTTCTGATAATTGGGGAGAGGATCCTTGAATGCCTGATGATCGTCATTGGTATTATGTCCCTCAACCATTATGGTGCGGTTATCAATCAAATCCTGAATGAGATTCTTTAACCCTTGACAATTATTTGTCTATGACCTTTGCATCTATGATAATCACAATAGTATGAGTCATTCCATGATGGTGGTTTAAATTGAGGCTCATAATCTCTTTGTGGTGGCAATGTGATAGAATTTTGATTCAACAGTTCTTTAAGAATTGATTCCAAAGACTGGCCTAAGGGAGTAAAACTTCGTCGATTCGAGAAACACTGAGATCTGGAAACATTTGAATTTTGATTATTGCCAAGAATATTACCACGATTGTTGATCACATTTCCTTGGTTACTAGAATTTATAGCATTATTGTTGCGTTGGACACTTGATACATTGAGAACAGTAGGCTTTGCATTCACGTTGTTAGCATCTACCACCCCATCATTCACAACATTTTTATTTCAAGTCCAAAATTGTGACTTGTTGCCATTGTTGCTAGTGTTATTGTTGTACGAATTTGGACTTTATTTATCAAGATTTAAAACTCCATGCTTGACCATGGATCCTTCAATGGTGATTGCATTTTCAATCAATTTTTCAAATGATTGAGGACAATGAAGATTTAGCCTATAACTCATCTCTTGATTCATACCGTCGATAAAGATTTCCATCTTTTCCTTTTCAGGAACAGGACAAGAATATCTTGCAAACAACCTTCTCCACCTTTGTAAGAATTTGGTGAAGGGTTCCCCAATCTTTTGTTTTTCTCTACATAGATCAAGCATGGTTATCTGATGTTGTATATTATAGGAGTATTGAGATATGAACTTATTGATTAACTCCTCAAATGTTTTGATGGGGGGAGTGATTTTGGAAAGCCACTCCATGGATTCTCCACCTAAACTTCGTGGAAAAAATCGCATTAGGTAGGTATCTTCATGAGTGAACTCTAAGCTCATATTTCAGAAATCCCTCACATGATCAATGGGATCTATTTTCCCATTATACCTATCAAACTTTGGGATCTCACAATGTTTTGGAAAAAGGAATCATGTTAAGACTCCTGTCAAATGGATATGGGAATATATCTTCCAAAACATATTTCTTTGTTGTACCCCCTTGTATTTCCTTTATTTTCCCTTGTAATGCTCTTATCTGTTAAGTAAGAGCACTAAAATCATTAAGGCGGGCTTCAAGATCCTCTCTAATCCCTTCCGTGTCAAAATCAACAGGTAGCTTAGCTCCTCGATTGGCTAATGAAAGGAAATATCTTTCTTTTTTTCGTTCCAAAATTCTATCCATGAGAGTATGGAATTGTGGATCATGTTCTGCTTCTTGAAACATTTCTTCTATTATCTCATCATTATTCAGATTATTCCCAGTGCGAAGTTTTTGAAAAGGATTTTCTTCCTTATCACCACTATTGCTTTTATCACCCATGTTGCTTAATGTACTTTCCCTTTCATCTCCTTTTATGTGCTTTCGAGATCGAATGACAACAAGCATAAGCTTTTACCAAATTTCAACTAACTTTGATCACAAAATGAAATAGTGCAATTTTGATGGATATCTAAGTCAGAATAGAATATGGATTCTATTGATATGACTTATGAAATTTCTAATCTTTAGCTCATGATTCCCTAGTTGAAAGGATGATGATCTTGCTATGGGAATTAAACTAAAAATAAAAAATAAAGATGATGTTGCACTTTGTGAGGTTTGATTGCAGTTTTGTGATAATAAGGATTTTTGTAAATGCCTAATGTTCCTAAGCTCTCTATTGCAAAGCTTGATCGGGACAATTAGAATACACAATTTCTAGTTGGGGATGAAAAAGGAATGAATAGGCTGATTGTGATTATGCCTTTGAGAAATATCTCTTCTTTGAAAGAAAGCTCGTGAATATAATGGTTCTAAGGAACAATCGTCAATGAAACCTCTAACAAAGTCGTGATATCAATGAATAAAAGTTCCATGTTTAAGCAAAATTTTTCAACTTTGGTATAATTTTTTTCTCCTTTTCAATAGATTCTTATAATTGAGAGACTTCTTTGGCTTTTTAATCTTCTTCTCTAGGGATTTCTTAGCAAAAGTTGCAGACTTCTAGACCCTGAGCATAGAAAAAGACTAGACTAAATGGCTGATTTTCGGGTGTTAGAAAATTACCTAGGTTCGAAACACAAATGCGCTAAATTTTTTAACAGATGCACTAAATTTTTTAGCAGATGCACTAAACTATCCAATCAATGCACTAAGACAAACATTTTTTGATAGTTTGATGTTTTGGATGATCTTTATTGGATTTAAATTTAGAAAAACACGACATACAGTAGAAAACAGTTGTTTGCAAATCTTAAAATCTAAACAAAGAGTGTATGTTCTTGAGATTTTCACGAGTACTGAACAAAATAAGCACTTCAAATAGAATCACTTATTTTTCAAAAAGGTCATCATAGCAACCACAACCCACATCTTAAAATTGCATCGACTCACATAGCCATGTCACCCCCTAAAGGGCTCCTATGTTTTTGTCTTTTCTAGGTGCGTACTCAACGCTAGATTTCTCAATCCCCTGAGCAAACAATCTATGGAAATTATATGGTGAGTGTCCTGGGGGCAGATTCTTCCCTCCCCTTGCACCACGATTATTATGATGTTTGGATACTGACACGGTTGGCTTTCTACACTATGGTTCGTAGTAAAGGTATCCATTCGGCGTGGCAATAGATAAACTCCCTCAGGAGACCTCCCAATATTTAGAACAAACTTTTTAGGGATGGTTATCTTGCTCACTTCCATTGAATATGGGTTTCCCCAAAATTCACTTTTGATTAGAGTGGGTCAGAAAACCTGGCTTTGGTTGTTCCCACTTAGGCCGTTCCTGTAGGGTGAGTACTTTTTCCCACTACGAGAGGCCTTCTAAAGGATTTAATAAAACATGAAATGCATAAAATGAAAAAAAGGTAAGTTTGGCGTTTTGGTCACCTAGTAAAGGGGATAGCATAAACCTATTACCCAACAATCACATCAAACAAATGGTTCAGTTTTAAATCCAAATGACAATTTTCTAACCTAAGTGAAGATGTTGCTTCACAACAAGCATGGGATTCATTTTAACCAAGATAAAATAATATTTGGTGACTATCCTAGGATTGATTAATTCTAGATTTAAGTGTCTATCATAGGATTGCTTCATTTTAATTAAGGCAGAAAAGAAAAATCTCTGTTTGCGGATGTCGTCAGAATCAAGATTTATTTTTACACTCCCTGTATGCGCTAAAAGAACTGGTAAATGCGCTAAAATAGTTAACAAATGTGCTAAATCAGTAAGTAAATGCACTAAAAGAACTAGAAAATGCGTTAAAATAGGTCGTCGAAGCACTAAAACAGTCCTCACATGTGCTAAAATGCAGCTTGTATGCGCTAAACCGCAGCTCGTATGTGCTAAACTGCAGCTCATATGCGCTAAACCACAGCTCCAGTTCGTCAGTTGTCAGAAAATACTGCAATAAAAAGATTAAAAATGGGGCAGGGCCCCGTGGTGGGTGCCAAAAATGTGTGTGAGAATATGTGGAACAACTGATAAGTTAAACTAACACACCAATGAAACATTGGATTAAAGGAAACTAATTAAAAGTAAAACAAACTCTAAACAACAACTCCTTCAAAAGCGTTCCATTATCCTCTATCTCCAAGGATCTATTGTAAGTTGCTGGCTCTCAATTGATGTATGCAACAACTTTGGCAGAATGACAACTTAGAGAACGAGTTTATGCAACATGCATGTCTATTGCTAAATGATTTAAGCTATGATATGAAACTAAAATGCTATGAAATTTAAAATGCTATGTTTGAAAGGATTGCTAAAATGCTGATTCAAATGCAACTATAGTAACTACGCTAAATTCATAAAATCTAGGATCCTTTTCAACTCACAAAGGGGCTGTATTTATAGAATTTTGGAGGCAAGAATCTAGTTGACAAAGATTGACGATCGAAATGAAACCTGTCAAGATGAACAGTGAGAGATTGAGAAGTTGAGAGAATAATGGGAGATGTTTCCAACTACACAACCTTCTCCATTCAAAAATGATGGAAAGTTTCTATTTGTGCACTTCATTTATGAGAAGTTAGTTGGTAGTTAAGGATAAATCCTTAAATAAATAAATAAATAAATTTAATTACATGTGACAATGAATTTAGAAGCTTCCATAATTAAATAATTAATATTTAATTATGTGTGAGAGATGAAAATGGAAGGTAATTAAATATTTAAAATATTTAATTTAAATGTGAGATGAAGAAAGTGTTTGGAAGAATATTCCATTATTCTAATTTAAACAATCAAACTTAGAATAATATGATAATTAATATAAATAAATTATGAAATTTATTTTATTTAATTAAGAAGAAGATGGCAATAATTAAATAAACTTATTTATTTAATTAAGGTAGAAGAATTATAAAAGTGAACGATATAAATAAATAATTTATTTATATGTAGATGACTTTAGAAGATTAATTAAATAATTCATATTTAATTAATTAACAAGCTTGTCTAACTGTGACCATTTTTAGATGTATAGATTTTGCCCCTCTTTGAAGTGATGTGTTTTATGCATTGATTCAAAGAAAAAATCAGATCTTGAAAATTTGCCCCTGACTTTTAAAATTGACTGATGATGCTATATGCCCCCTTGGGAGATAAATCACGTAGTTTGAAGATTGTGATTATGATTCGAAGATTTGAAATGGTTTGAAGGAGATTCGTTGATTTATCTCCCAAAATTTTGATTTGTGAGGAAAGATCATCTTGTGGATTAGGTGGTGGAATATATGTGTTTTGAGGTGGAATGGTTGATGAGTTGAATGTGTTATGTGATGTATGTGGGGGGTTGACTTGTTGTATGAATGGTGATAGTGGTAGGGTGATGTATCTTCCTTGTGTGTTGATATTCAAGGAATTTTTTTGTGCATTTGTGTAGGGTGGTCAGAAACCTTGTTGTTGCATAAGCAATGCTTGTTGATGTGCCTGTTATTGTTGTTGTTGTTGTGCCAACAACACTTGTTGTTGGGATTATTATTGTTGTGCCAATAGTGCCTGCTATTGTACCTATTTTTGTGCCATTTGTTGTTGTTGTGCTATCAACACTTGTTATTGTGCTTGATGTTGTTGTACGGCTTATTGATAGGCTTGTTGTTGTAAGGCTTGCACTTGTGCTTTTCTTTTGTGCTTGGTATTGTGCTTGCACTTTTTATTGTTGTTGTGCTTGTTGTTGTTGCAAAGCTTGATCTTTCACTTGTAGTAATTGTTGTTGTAGCAAGGCTTGCGCTTGCACTTGTTCTTGTGCTTGTGCTTGTGCTTGTATTTTTTGCAATTCTTTTTGGTAGGTTTGTTTCACTTCTTGCAATGTGATTCTATATTGATTTTCCATGTTTGGATTTTGAGGTGGGGGTGGTGGATTTTGGTGGGTGGTATGAGATGGTGTGTTGAGGGGTTGTTGGGGTGGTTTTTGTGTGATGAGAGGTTGGGTGATAGAGGGTTGATTTAGATTTGATGTGTTCAACCCTTGTGAGATTTGAATTTGGGATGGAAGGGTGAAAAATTGGGATGTGGTTTGACTTTGCATTGATGGCGGGATTAATGGTTGGGATATTTGATATGAGGCCACTTGGTGTTGTGATTTTAGTGGCATGTTTGGATTTGTGATGGATGAATTAATTTGATTTGTTGTGTTTGGTGGATTGATTTGATTGGTTTGATTGTGGGTTAATGTTCTTGATGAAGTGAGTTGTTTTTCTAGACCTTTGATCAATGTGTGTGATGGAGTTAGGATGGGGAATTACGGATATTTTTTGTGATATTTTTCCTTGTATGGGTGAAGATGAAGCATCTAGGGTGCCTAATTGTCCAAATAGATCCACTTGACCTTGTGGAACATTAGGAACATAAACTTGTGTATCTTGGGTATAGGATGGTGTGGCATGAAATGTGGGAGCTAGGTTTGTGTCATGGAACATGAGTGGTACATATGGATGTAGATCAATTTGGGTGGGGGGTGTTGGTGTTTGAGATACTCAATATTGTGTTAGCTTCCAAGTTTTGGTTATTGACAAGTGGGTGCTCGTGAAGTTCTTGAAATAATGAACTCCCCTTTGTAGTCATGGGTTGACTTGGTGTGAGTCACGATGATGGTTGTGAAATGGGTTGAAATGATGGTGTAAAAGATGCTTGGGGAATGATTCCCAAAGGTCGATTAATGATAGTGCTCAAATCGTATGTAGAGGGGAGTTTACCCCCTTCTTTTTCCAACTCCAACATATATTGGGAAGGGTTCAATCTCATTATGGTGTTGAAAAATTTGCGAGTTTTTGGATCTTGTATCAATTCAAGCAACTCATCATGGGTCATTTCCTTGAAATTATTCATGACATCCTCTACTTGACATCCTCCCTCTTGAGAATCTTGAGGTAGTTGACGAAGATTAGGTAGAGTAATTGTAGATGCTCTTGGGTCAAATTCGGTTTGGCTTAAGTCACTCATGGTAGATGTTTCCTTGTTTTGTTCCATGTTCCTCTTGTGTTGTGATCTTGTTTGGACCATAAAATTGGGATCAACCTTAGGAGTATATGTGATAAATTGGTTATTGTTTTGACTTATTTAGTTGATTTAATTTTAGGTACAAAAAAACCTCTAGGATGATTTAGGATCAAAGATGATATGGAAGATGAAGGGATGAATGATATGGGTGTTTGAACTTTAAGAACTTTGGTCAATACTAGACTTAGGGTTTAATTTTGGTGTTTTAATTTGGATAATGAATTTGTAAATCCCAAGATGTACTTGTGATATTTGGATAAACCTGTTCAAAGGATTGATAATTTAACTAAATGTATGAGAAAGGATACATTCCCACACATCTAACTAAAGAAGGTAATTTTGATTTGGTTTAATGATTTACCCAAGTCTAGAATATTGATGTTTCCAAAGCTCTAAAATTGTTTGTGTGATGGAAATGATACATGTTTTGGGATTGATGAAATGTTTGATTTGATCCTAAGTGAACCTCAGAAGGAATATTTTTACAAGACCAAGATACTGAAGAACATGCTTTACACTATGAGTAACTTAAACCCAAAAGACCAATGTTTTGGATGTTGAAAATGAAGGTAAAACTGTAGTAAAATTGTAGATTTAAATTTGTAAATCCTATGTAACTATAGATTCAATTTTAGCATTCTTTGTCACAATCCCTTATGTATGATTAATCTTGAACTAGATTAATTTTAATATCGTAGATGTAGACATTGAAAATTGGTCTAGGCTTGCGAGTACCATTTTCGACATAATTTCTAAATAACCATGGTCACGATTAAATAATGTTAATTATTTAATTATTTCTTAAACACATCTTTCTTCTATTAATTAAATAAACTTTAATTATTTAATTAATTCATTATGACCTTTATTCAAACTTGATTAATTAAATAAATCTTATTTATTTAATTACGTTGCTAATTAATTAATTCTCTTTCTAAATTAAATAATTTATTATTTAATTTACCCTTTTATCATATTTCGACTATAATTAAATATTCATTTCGAATTATTTAATTATTCAATTAACCTTTTCGACAATCAATTAAATAAATCATTATTTATTTAATTTAATCTTCAAATTTTGAATGTTGAATTAAATAATAATTTAATTAATTAAAAATAATTATTCCTGTCACATTCTTCTATTGCCTACTTATCTAACTATTCACTTATCGCTTGACTCAAGATCTATTTGAATCAATCAATTGTCTCTTGATTCGATGTCTGATCGTCTCTCTGAAGAGACTTTCTATCACAAATAGCCAGTTATCTAGTTCTAACTCTTATGCATGAACTTATTTATTAATTAAATATATTTATTTAATTAATTAATTCATGTGTGTATTCGAACATAATGTTATTGAAATCCTATCTTTATCCTTTTCATTGAAAGTCTAATTCTTCTATTTTTTGAATACTTTTAATTAAAGATTAAAATCATTTATTTAATCTTGAACTCTTATTCTTTCAATTTTTGAATAGTCTTAAACATCATATTATATTATTATTTAGTTTAATCTTTATCCTATAGCATTTTCCAACTCACATTCTAACTGACACAAATCTCAATTGCATGGCATTCATCAATCTCAATTGTTGATCTCTCTTTTGAATATGAATCGATTGTTTGAAAACTAACTTTCTATAAATTGACCTAGCTTTTGTCATTATTCCTCCTCCCGAAATTGATATAATTTTGGAAGCAAAACTTGTAATCTTTGATATTTTTCTATAATCACATACATACAATGGCTATACTTGCACACTTATGGCTATACTACAGAAGGAAAAATGGAGAAGGACAACAGAGATAATTCGAAGAAGTGGATAGATATTCAGTGAGAATGTTTTATTTATTTAATTTTGTTTATTTCTTTGTGCTTTGTTGTTTAATGTAGGTTAGAGTAATGTTTATATGTTTTAACTAGTCATCCGCCTTGAATATATGTAGCTAGGGAAACCCAAGTGAGAACTCAGTAAATATTGTCACCGCCAGTCTTAGGAATTGTACATGTCTTCTAGTTTTAACAGATTCATACACATCGAAACTGAAAACGTATTGTCTTTTGTGATTGTATTCTTTATTTTCCAAAAACGTGCTCACGAAACAAAGTCAGTTTATATTATCTTTCACCAAAAAACCGCAACTAAAAACTGAGTCGCATTTGATCAATAGAAAACCGCATGTCTATTTTTGAGTCGCAACTGTTAAATAGAAAACCACATGTGTTTTTCAACAAAGTCAGTCTTCACAAAGATTATATTCTAAGTCGCATCCGCCATTAGAGTCACATCTGTCAAAAGTTAAACTGCATCTATCAGCATAAGTCATAATTTCTTGTCAACAACCGAGGCTAAATTTCATCAGTTAACTGCATTTGCAAACCGAAACGCATCTGTCAATTTTAGAAACACATCTGCAAAGTGAACTACAATTGACTGTCAACAAAAATCTCAGTCTGAAAACCACTGTCATTTTCATGTCTGTTTCTTACGATCAACCTTGGACAAAAATTGGAAAATTGCTCAAAAACCTTGCATTGTTTAGGTGTCATCTAAGTTTTAGAGATAACTATCTTAGTTGCAAAAATTAATTACCTCATAGGACTTTGCATATCTTAGAATAGGGAAAATTTCCACATTATTGGATAAATTCATGCTTCGATTGCCATTATCATTGAACCTAGTCACTTTTGTCTTATTAGTGAATCCTTCGAGCTCATCAGTCTAGTTTGGAAATTCACCTTATCAGTTTGTCCTTGTCCTACATCAGGTTCCTTGGTAAGGTTAGGTCATAGCTTTGGATTATTCCATAGGTGGTAGGTAATATCCACTTAGAATCATTTACTATCATAGTCTACTCAAAAATTTTCATATTGTCATCGTAGCATACATCATCTTAGCGTACATCACTTTAGAAATCCATAATTTTAGTGACATTCTTTATATTTAGAAAATACCAAAAACATAGAGTAGATCATATCATTTTAGGCATAGTTCACATCACCTCATCTTGAGCAACATTTTCATGGTCAAAACAAGGTCTAGAAAGAAACAAAGAGAAATGGGAGACTCACAAGACTTCAATTCTTTCAAAAACCAACTATCAAGGACCAAAAGACCACACAAAAATTTGCTTGAAAAACATGTCACTAGAGACACACATGGAAAAAATTATGTAGAAGACATAGATGTTGTAGTTCAAGATACCGAATTCACATCCTTTATGGATGAGTTTTTGTCAATGATCCTCAAAGATATCTGGCAAAGCTACTAGTAGAAGGTGAGACACTACCACCAGGATTTGACGTACACACCTTAAAAACAATATCTACACAACCAACACAAACCATGACATCGAGTGTCTCTATTCATTAGATTATCGCAACAATACCAATTGGCATACCTACTCAAACATCCTCAATTGGAAACATGACCCCATTCAACATAATACAAGGTTTTCAATTTACTGCGGGAGCATCCTCATCAAACCCCTTTGGCACAAACACCACTGGTAAAAGAGCCAAAGTTGGCATGAACACAACACAATCTATACCCCATATCAGCACCAGTACTGCCATTCCTCACATAGGGGCTACTTAGACATGACATATTCCTACACCGAATCAGAACATTCAAACAAGATATATACCATCACCAAATCACAATCCATCACAAAATATTGCATTTCAAAACACTTACATTGATCCAAACAACACAACCAACATACAAGTAGATGTTCTCCAAAATCAAATGCAATTCCTTCAACAACAAATGGACAGTATTTCTATGTCAGGAAAATGAACTATCTCAGCGCAATATTTATGTCCATGTCCCTTGGACAAAGCACTATACATGACACCCTTCCCACATAGATACATTATACCAAATTTACCTAAGTACAATGGGAAGAGGAATCCTCTAGAACACATCAGAGAATTTTCCACAACATGCATGGACATCTCGTATGACCCCACATACCTTATGAGACTCTTTATGCAAACCCTTGTTGGGATAGCATTGGAATGGTTCTCTAAACTTTCGTATAACATAAGATCATGGAGTGAATTAGTTGGGAAGTTTGTTGAACACTTTTCCTTTAACATAGAAAATGAAATCACGATAGCTACCTTGTGTCATACCACGCAAGAAGATGGAGAAAACTTCACCACCTTTTTCTAGAGATGGAGGAGTTTAGCTAGTCGTTGTCCAGTCGAGATACCAAAGAAACAAAAAGTCACGATATTCCTTGAAAATATTCACCCAAAAGTAAGAAGTGACTTAAGAGTACATTGTTGTACCTCATTCCTAGACTTGGTGCAAAAGGGCATTATACTTGAAAAAGGCCTTATTGACAAAGGAGACATTAAGGTACCAAGCAGGAACCCAATTGTTCAACATCAAAATGCTCCCAACGATAGAAACAAGTTCTGGTCTAGAAACAAAAATGTGACAAATGACAGAATTGTTGATGCTAAGACCCTGTTGTGTAGATTTTGCACACACGCCCCACTGAAAGTGGGGACCCTCTTTTTTTCGCTTTTAGTGTTTTGGCCCTTCCTTTTTTGGGGTTTTTCTTGCTTGAGGCCCATGCTTTGATGTCCATCTTGCCAATTGAAGTGACACACTTATGAATTTTATTAAATACCTTGGGTTCTGACTTCATTCTGGAGTTTTCACTGCTTTCGAGAAAATCCGCTTGGACCGGATTCTCCCGGTTTTCTTCCGATGTCCGGAGGTTGCTGTCTTTTGACCCTGTTTTCGGGAAAATCCGTATGGTCCGGATTTCCCCGAAGTCCGTTGCCTTGTCGAATCCCTGGGTTTTTTGTGGTCGCGACTATCTTGTTGACCGCATTAATGGCGTTTGTGTGGATGTTTTGGGGCTTTGATAAATTGGATTTTGGGAAGTAATTGATCATTTGAGTTTGTTTGTTCGCTATCATTTGAGCTTGAGTCTTGGAGCTCTTGGTGTTTTGCTAGGATTGTTATTTTTGAGGCCGTTTTGACTGTGCATTTGAGTTTTGTGTGCGTGGATTGTATCCTGCTCGCATTTGACGGTTATCTGTTGGAATCACCAGTTCCAGCCCTTTCGTTCTCATGGTATGTAGAAATGCTCCTTTACTCTATTGATTTCAAATTGCTTTTCCTCATTTGATTTTTGGTCCTTCGTGATTTCCTAGTTCCTTGGCTATGCATGTCATCATTGGGCATTTTGGGGGTTTTGTGTTGCTATACCAATCCGCTTGGTTGGTCATTGATGTTTATTCTTGGTTTGGTATTATTTCTTTTGGGCGTTTGCTTGCACTGGTCTTAGACTTTCCATCTTAGTGTGTGAGCAAGTCGTGCCTAGTTTTAGGTGTTTTCATGTCGGAAATTTTAGGGTTCTTAACCTAGGGCATGGCCAATCCTCCTCAAATTGCTATGAGGAGTGTTCTAAATTCACGTTTCATTCATTGGAGGTCTTGGTTAAGTTGTTTTCCGAATACAGGCTTTAGATCCGGAGTTGATCAATCGTTTTGGTAAAAGTAAAGAAGATGTGGACGGGTTCGGGTTTTTGAGGTCCTCACGGAATTCCGCTTCCTCCGGATTTCCCCGACTTATCTCTTTCTTTTTCTTTTACCACTTTTTTTCGGATTTCATTTGTCTCGCCAAAATCCGCTTGTTCCGGATTTTCCCGGTGTCCGCGGTCGGGTCATTTTACCGATTTCGTGCTTTAATTTTGATATATCTGGCTTTCGCCAAAATTTGACCCTTCCGGATTTTCCCAAATGTTCCGTGTCTCCTCCTTTTTCTCGGGTTAGTTATAATTATTGCTGTTCTAGCCAAAATCCATTTTTGGTGTATTCTTCCGAGTTTTTTGGGAAAGTATTGAATTTGATGGTTATGAAGGATCTATTTATTGATGATGTATTTGATTGATTAAATGAGCTTATGCTAAGTGTTTCTAATGTTATTCATTTGGTAATTGATGGATTAAAATGATGTTTTTGGATTTTGCATGCTTGGTTCACTGGAGTCTGCTTGGTCCGGATTTTCTCGAAAATCCTCTCCAATGTAGAATCCGCAAGGGGGGCTAAATCTCGAACTTTGAGATAATAGTTTTTTGCACTTGTTATTTCTTGTGGATCTGATTGTGGTCATCTTTATGTGTTTGCAGGTAGGATCAAGACAGGATGTTGCTGGTTGAGGCAAGGGGAAGGCAACAGATCCAGGTGTAGAGACATCTGCTATCTCGGATGCAGAAAAAGGTAAAATTGGACATAAGGAGCCAGATTCCTGAGAGCAAGTTGACCTCAATTTGGTCAGGAATCATAGATACAAATTTAGGCATGTGGGACTATGAGGAGTTCAAGGTTGAGATGTCTACACCAAGCCCTCCTCTGTTGGAAAAAAGAATGGTAGACTCTGGACTGGCTCATGTGGCAGGTTTTCCTTCCATGGTGCAGTGCTATGAATTGGTGCTTGAGTGTGCCAGAAATTATGATAGAGGGACATAGATGATAATTGGCCCCCAGGGTAGGATTTCCACTGGCTTTTATCCTTTGTCCATTGCTACAACCTTTGACATGCCTGATAGGTCCCATGTGGTGGCCTTTGACAAGGATGGTGCTAGAAAATATTATGAAGAAAATGTAGTAAAGTATCAGCAAGTGATTAACTCTTAGCTAGAGAAGTCCATATCCCATTTCTCCAAGTTTCCTAAGCAACTATTCAGGCTTAAGTTTAAGAGAGAATACTACAATGTCATCACTCTTCTCAGCAGGTTGGTGGGATTGAAGAGTGCAGGTATGTTCGAGACCTGGATGTTTAATGTAATTGCTAGAATGGAGTAGGGAATTGACTATCATTGGGTAGGTGTCATCAGTGCTGTGATTCATGAACAATTATGCAATGTCTTGCAAACCAAGACTTTTACCATGACCTCTTACCTAGTGTATTCATTGGCGAGACTTCACCCATACAAGGGGTTAAGCACTAGGGGTACCTTTGGGCAACATTCCATATATGAAGTATATCCATAGTTGCACCTAATTGGAGGGAGTTACAGGAGATCCAATGATGCTTTCACAATGTACATCACTAGATTGCTCCAAGGTGCAAAGCATATGAGAATTTCTGATAAGGCTAAAGAATTGATAAGGAGATATGGGGCATGGTTTATCCAGTTCCCAACTTTCTCATACATCTGGATTGATGGTTTTCAAAGGGATCCCTATAGACTCCCTAGATACCCTACTGATCATGTCATATTGTTGGAAGTCACTAGGCAGATTTGTGACTTTGACAATGTTGTGAAGGGAGAGATGCACAAGACTAGTTTTGGGAATGACTTTCCCCTAAAGATAGGAATGGGTGAGGTTTGTGCCTCCATTCAGTCTGCTCATGCTTTTGAGGAGGAGATGAGTAATTTTGGTCTCTCCTTCCATTCCAAAAGGAAAAGGTTTGACATCACTGGCGAAGCTCAAAAGAAGGCCAATAGGGAATATGGCCATAAGGCTCACATTGAAGATTACTGGGTTAACCTTGTCGATGAGTTTGAGGTAAGAAAGAAGAAGTTTTCCAGATTGCCAGTGGATTTGGTAAGACTATAAAATGTGAAGGCCATCCCTGACCAGGTAGAAGAGGATGGAAATGTGATCCAGGGTCATGTCTATGAGGCAGTAAAAGATAGGCCAATTGGAGAGGTTGACTGGTTAGAAGAAGAAAAGACTGAGTTGAACCAAGTCATGGCCCCGGTGATCAAATTTACCAAGATGTGGTTGAAGCACAAGATACTAGAGTTGGAAGGAGAAGGTGTCCCATGCACCTATGATCTGATGGGAGACTTAGTGTCTCACTCTGCTTCCAAGGAGTCACTTGAACCTGATCCAAAAGGCAAGGAAAAGGTGGATTCTCCTTTCAGAATCTAGGTTAGAGATGTTCAAATGGAGAAGGCTGCAGAGGTGAGCAAATAGAGGAAGCCTATTGCTAAGAAGAGGAGACATCCCTCGAGGAAAGAAGTTGAAAAGAATAAGGAAAAGGAAGAAGAGGTGGAAACTGCTCCTCCATTGATAAAGAAAAGAAGGATCACAAAGCTGTCACAGAAGGTGGAGGAGTCTCCTAAAGTTGATAAGGAGATTGAGCCACCAATGGTAGAGGTGGAAAGCTCAGGGGAAAAGACACAAGTATACATGAGGAGGTCAAGGACTCCTTCCCCAAGGGATATTGCAACAAAGGAGGATGTTTCAGTGAGTATTCCTATTGTTGAACAAGTGAGTGTCTCCATTCCTTAGGATGCTGATAGAACACAGGAGGAACCAAAGAAGGATCAAGATCCTAAGGATTTGGGCGAGGAAGAATTTTAGGAGGGAGACCTCTATAATGCAGAGGCAGAGATTGACAAGGTAGTACAATCCCCCTTGGTGGCATATGCAGACTCACCTGTGAGGGAGCAATTGAACAAGTCTCCTTAAAAGGAGGAGGAAATACTAGTAAAGGCCCCTTCACCAGCATGGGTTGTGATGGAAGAACAAGTATAGGAGAAAGAGAATCCAACCGTGGACATTCCTAGTATGCCAAGTGTTGAAAAGGGTGCAACTGCTGATCAATAGGAACAAGGGCAAGATAAGAAAGATACGATGCCTGCTGGGTCTACTATTCCAGATTGGCTTGATAAGGAGTTGAAGAGAAAAATGGTGATAGTGGAGGATGCTCCTCCTAATTGGGATGCCCTTATGGCTAATGCAGAAAAGGAAAAAACTAAGAAGAAAGCAAGGCTTGTGTCCCAAATTGAAAGAGATGGGTCAAGTAATAGAGTGGCTCATATTGCTACCCCTGTTCCAAACAAAGATAGAGACAATGTGACTACCTAGGATTATCATGTGCAAACTATTGAATTGGGGCATGCTACTGTGGAGTAGGATATTGAAGAGTATGAAGGCTCCAGTGCTGTGATTGTGGGTAGGTTGAAGAAGGCTGTGCAAACGAGGCATGAACTAGAGAAGGAGAATGAGAAACTGAAGAAGTACGTGCAAGAATTGATGAAACCCTTGCAATCTATTAGTTCTTCCTCCTCTGCTGTAGGTTTCTTGCCTCAAGAGACAATATCTAAGCTTGAAAAGATGAAGGGCACCACACATGCTACAATTGCCTGGTTGCAAGGTGTCCAAACCAAAGGGGATGATGCTATTAAGAGCATTTTGTCAACTGCAGGAGATGCAATGAGATCAAAGGATTGGCTAAAGACTGTATTAGCTCAGGATAATGTGGATACTGACCTCCTACTATAGAAGGCCACAACAATCATGGGATTCTCTGAGGAAAAATTGGTAAAGTGTGGGATTCTTCCTTTTCCAAGGGTTTTTGAACCTTGGGAATGGTTTGAAATCTTGCAAATGAGGCAGAAGGCCTTGAAAAAGATCCATAAGCAGGCGCAACAGATTGAGGATACCTTGACTAGTGTTTATGATAAATGTATTTCATTCTTTGAGGTCATGACTGAAAGGAAGAAGTTTGCTCCGAAGCATCTCAATTTGGAGCAGCTTAGGAAGTGGTGGAGAGATGTTTATTCTCCAGTCACAGAAGGACCAGTTACTAGACATTAGTTGGATGATGCTGCAACTTATATTGCATTCATGGATAGGTATTTGACTAATAGGGATGATTGGGATGGTGCAGTTAGGTAGGAAAGAGATGACATCAAGTCTCTTGAGAGAAGGATTAGGGTTTTGCCTGTGCCACCTGTTGCTGAGTTGGATAGATTTTTGTTGGCCGTACATGGTGAAGAAGATCGAGCTAAGGACAAAGATGAGGAGTAGCTATATAGGGTTACATTGAGATTTGTGCTTCCCATTATTCACATGTATTGGGCCGACCTTTTTGGGTATCTTGGCGGTTTTGGATGAAATTGGTGCCAATGGCACATTTCATATGTTCGAATATCTTTGAGGCCAACCTCTTGTAGGTCATGTTTTTATTGTAATTTATCTTTTGGGTGGACCTATCTTAGGGATTTTCTATATAAAACGGGCATGTTGCCTCATTTGAAAGGAGAATATAGATAGATAGATAGGTACATAGAAGAATAGAGATAGAGAGAAAATAGATAAGTGATATTAGAGCGAAGTAGGGTTAATTCTCAAGCAAGTGTTGTAATAGAAAGCTGGAATTGTTGCTACTTTGGATGATTTAATATAAGAGAGATATTGTGTTTGGTATCCATCTTGTGGAATTTCATCTAGCATGGTTCTTGCTATTCTATCTTTCAAATTTCTTATAGGTTTATGGTTAAATGGTTTGGTAATGCTTAGGGTTTCATGTTTGGAATGTTTGCAGTAATCTCTAGTCCATACTTTTTGCAGTTAGTTGATTGTTAGTTGCTTTGCAAAGTTAGCCTGGACTTATAATTGTTCTTAGTTTAGTTATAAGGGTTTTTTCATCTCAATTGCAATAGGATTGGCTGAATGAATGTTTGTGATTTGAAAATATTTAAATACCTTAGAAGATTGCACTATTTTTGTGAAATTGTAGATTTATCTAGGTCAAGCAGAAAGTAGTTTATGAGAGATCGATCCATTTTGAGCATTTTATCTTTTGGAATTTTCAATCTTAGGGTTAGAAGGAGTCTTAGAATTATCTTTGAAACCTTTATCTTTATTTTTTTCTTTATTATTAGGGTTCCAATCAAGTTTCAAGGTATTAATTTATTGTTTAGATTTGATAAATTTGAAGTCCAGTGTTTTCTCGTAGTAAGGTCCCATTGTGATTACCAATATTTTCACATTTATCACTGAGTTGTTTTATTGCATTGTCAAGACCTGACATTAGAGACCTTGGGGTTATCTCTTTTCCCATAGATATTTAACTTTCAAGAGAGATAGGATATCATTTCTGTCTAAGTTGTTGTTGTGCAGATAACACCATCAACAAACCCTACATACGGGACCTGTCATCACACTTAGAGGTTACAACCCCTCTCATGACATGCTTAATGACATTGATCAAACCGCCAACTTTGTCCAAAATTCGCAACAACAACGACCACATAGGAGATTTCCTAAACGTGAGTTTACCCCCTTGGGGGAACCAATTGAGACAGTTTTCAAAGAACTGATTAAACATAACCTCCTAAATCCTCTTGAACCAAAACAATATGATCCAGGACAGTTTAAACCCTCATGGTGGGATGATAACGCTTATTGTGAGTACCATCAAACAAAGGGACATAACCTACAACAATGCCGACAACTAAAGAACATCATATTTTTTTTTGTTGAAGACAGAACCATAGAAGTCAATGGGTAGAAACATACCAAAAATAGTGATCATAAGGTCTTCACGGATCCATTACATGACCATGGGAAAGGAAAGGCCTCTAGTTTGGTAACTAAGAATAATATCTTGGCCAATTATAATAGTGCTAAGTACGATTATAAACCAAGTACCATCATCAATCATATCCGAGCTGGTAATGAAAATATCCATACCATTACCATAAAGAAGCATCCTGAATGTGCGGTCAATACACGTAGAACTAAGATAACCCTTCCAGGTCCTTCATTAGAACCCCAAACACAGTCTTCCAAGCTTAAGTATAATTTTATTGACCAGTTGGGGAAGACCCCAACATAGATATCCATCTTGGAACTATTGACTATATCATCGGATCACTGAGCCATTCTTGACAAAGCCTTGCAAAGCACAACAGTCCCTACCAACATAGATGTCAATCGTTTTGAAGAAATGGTAGGATACTTAACCAATTCCCATCATGCTACATTCTCTCAAAAATATTATTCAATTGAGAAGACCAACCATAATGATCCATTACACCTTGAAGTTCTTGTCCATCAAACCAAAGTTAGACGAGTCTTGGTAGATGGAGGAGCAAGGTTGAACCTCTACACCTTGAAATTGGTTAAGGCATTAGGTTTCTCAAAAGCATGCGTGAAAACCAATAAGAGTATAGCCATTAAGGCATATGGCGATGATGAAAGATCATCTAAAGGAGTTGTCACACTCCCTATCAAGATTGGCCTTGCAATTATGGACACTAGTTTCCAAGTCTTGGATCTCACCCTTCTCTACAACTTTTTGTTGGGTAGACCTTGGATACATGCTATGTAATATGTACCTTCCATGTACCATTAGTGTCTTAAATTTCCATACAATGGAAAAAATATCACAATTGATGGTGATCTAGATCCTTTTCAATACTGCAAAAGCCTACGCGAAATACCACAACAACAAGTGCCAGTAAATCAAGAGGCTTCATCCTCCATCTCATCTCTATATGTTGATCCATCAACTCTTACCAAGTGCATTGCATCACAACCACCATCATCCACTCCTAAGGTCAAGATCCAAGACAAGGGCTGTGGAGAGTATCACATGAAAGCATCTTATTGTGTTAGTCAAATGGTTCCTCCTAAGTCATATGGTCTACCCATAGCAGATAGGAGACAATCCATAGTCACGTTTCATGTCCCTCCTACAATGAAATTGACAAAATGGGGAGAGTTAAGTAAAGAATTCGTGGACCAAGAAGATGTCACTTATTGGTTGTATACTAAAGACAATGAAAACCCTCCACCGTTTATACAGATATCTAAGGATCAATATGGAAAAGGCTTCACGATCATGCACAACAAAGGATATGACAGGCATAGTGGTTCAGGGCTACATCAGAATGGAAGGATTGAACAAATCATTGTCTCACCATGACCAAAAGGACTCGGCCTAGGGTTTCAACTGATTAGAATTGGTAATTCTGGTACTTCATTATCATCACAAGAGGAAGTAAATGCTTCTGAAGACATTGAGATATCCTACAAACCATTTGACCCAACTTATGATGACTCCCCTGACTCAAAAAAATATGAATGGGATTCCCTTTCCTCTACCAACATGATGGACCTAGATAAGCTATTTGGCAAACTTGATAAAATGCTACAACCCACACCAACTCCATCTAGCCCTCATCCTAAAAATTCCTTGTTTGAAGAAGAATGGCTTAAAATTTATTATTGGGAAACCCTTGATCATGAATCTTGGGCACCCAATGAACCATCTTCTGATGACCTAACCCTTACAGTGGTCCCACCCCAAAGTATACCTGTCCATAGGAAGAAGAACAAAAAGGAGTTAGTCCAAAACTTTTGTGACCATGTTAACCACTCTATCTTCACCTTTTCAACCTCCATATTTGATAACTCCGATGATGACATGCCCCTCATATATCCCCAACTTATTGATCGGGATCAACAAGGTACACCCATCTTAGACATATTCAAGAATGACTAAGCGATAGCTGAGTTCATGGGACTTCGAGAAGGCATACCTAGAGGGGATCATAAAGTTGGCTTTACCATAGACTTGGATGACATGGCATATGTTGGGGAGTTTATTCACACCTCCAGTCACAAAAATGAAAACAAAAAGAAAAAAAATGAAAATGATGAAAATGACAAGTCCCTAGGTGAAAACTGAAAGGCGCCTTTGGATGAAGAAATAATAAAAATAAAGGATGCATCCGAGGGAAAAAACCTCTCTGAGGCACCCAAGGATGGAATTTTTCTAAACATTCTCCCACTTGCTTAGGAAAAATCACCAATGTTAGTAGAAGAGTCTGTCGAGATCAATATAAACACAAAAGAAAACCATCGAGTAACATATTTTTCGGCATCTTTGACAGAGACAGAGAAACTAGAGTTTCGAGAATTTTTCAAAAAGAGACAGATAGACTTTGCATGGTCATATGCTGACATGCTAGGGCTGGATCCAGACCTTATATTGCATCATGTACCATTACAACCAGGTGTTAAGTTCGTCAAACAAAAACTAAAAAAAGATGCATCCACAAATCGCCCTATTAGTCAAAGCTGAACTTAAGAAGCTATTGGATTTCAAATTCATGAGAACCATAGATTATGCAGAATGGATATCAAATCCTGTGCTAGTAACCAAACCATCTGGGGGCATATGCATTTGTACAAACTTCAGAGATATCAACAAGGAATGTCCTAAGGATGACTTCCCTTTACCAAACATTGACATGATAATAGACCTTACAATAGGATATGAGATGCTATCCCTCATGGATGGTTTCTCTAGGTATAATCAAATAAAAATTGCTACAAAAGACCAACACAAGACAACTTTCACATGTCCATGGGGAACATATTGCTAGAATGTTATGCCTTTTGGGCTCAAAAATGTTGGAGCTATATATCAACGTGCAATGATGACTATTTTCCATGACCTTTTACATACTCTCATGGAAGACTATGCCACTGAAATAATAGCCAAATCATTGACAAGAGCAGATCATTTGAAAGTCTTAGACAAGATATTCTAGAGAATAGAAAATTACAAAGTAAGGCTTAATCCAAAAAAATGTCTTTGGCATTAAATCAGGAAAACTTCTAGGATATATCGTTTCTAGAAGAGGAATTTAGGTGGACCCTGCAAAAGTAAGAGCTATAATGAACATGCCTCCACCAGCCAACATCAATCAGCTAGGAACATTACAAGGAAAACTACAGTCTATCAAACGCTTCATAGTATAGTTAGTAGACAAGATACATCCATTCCAACATTTTCTCAAGAAAGGGGTACCATTCGTATGGACACCCAAATGCCAAGAAGCTTTTCAAAAGATCAAGGATTACCCGCTTACACCACCTATGTTAATGACACCTATAGATGACAAACCTTTGGTACTTTATATTTCAGCAACTTAGTCAGCACTAGGAGCCTTACTGGCACAAAATGATGATGAAGGTCATGAAAGGGCAGTGTACTACATCAACTGTACTTTGGTGGGATATGAACTCAACTACAACAACATTGAACGTGCATGTCTTGTAGTAGTTTTTTCTACTCAAAAACTTAGGCACTATATGCTAAACCACCAAACCATGCTGGTCGCCAAGATAGATCCTCTTAAATATCTCCTAAGTAAAGCAACACTAACATGTCGATTGGCTAAATGGGTAATGATA